>CAXITT010000431.1:133928-228191 GCA_964033795.1 Lymnaea stagnalis
TTGGTGGCAGGGCTGCATGAGTGTCTGTGCACTTTGTGTTGGTGGCAGGGCTGCATGAGTGTCTGTGCACTTTGTGTTGGTGGCAGGGCTGCATGAGTGTCTGTGCACTTTGTGTTGGTGGCAGGGCTGCATGGGTGTCTGTGCACTTTGTGTTGGTGGCAGGGCTGCATGAGTGTCTGTGCACATTGTGTTGGTGGCAGGTCTGCGTGATTGTCTGTGCACTTCTTTTTGGTGGTAGGGCTGCATGAGTGTCTGTGCACTTTGTGTTGGTGGTAGGGCTGCATGAGTGTCTGTTCATTTTGTGTTTGTGGCAGGTCCTCGTGAGTGTCTGTGAACTTTGTTTTGGTGGCAGGTCTGAAGTGAGTGTCTGTGTACTTTACGTTGGTTGTAGGTCTGCGTGAGTGTCTGTGTACTTTACGTTGGTGGTAGGTCTTCGTGCATGTCTGTGTACTTTAAGATGTTGGCAGGTCTGCGTGAGTGTCTGTGTACTTTAAGTTGGTTATAGGGCTGCGTGAGTGTCTGTGTACTTTAAATTGGTAGCAGGTCTGCGTGAGTGTCTGTGTACTTATGTTGGTGGTAGGGCTGCGTGAGTGTCTGTGTACTTTAATTTGGTGGCAGGTCTGCGTGAGTGTCTGTGTACTTTAAGTTGGTGACAGGTCTGCGTGAGTGTCTGTGTACTTTAAGTTGGTGACAGGTCTGCGTGAGTGTTTGTGTACTTTACATTGGTGGTAGGGCTGCGTGAGTGTCTGTGTACTTTAAGTTGGTGGCAGGTCTGCGTGAGTGTCTGTGTACTTTAAGTTGGTGGCAGGTCTGCGTGAGTGTCTGTGCACTTTGTGTTGGTGGCAGGGCTGCATGAGTGTCTGTGCACTTTGTGTTGGTGGCAGGGCTGCATGAGTGTCTGTGCACTTTGTGTTGGTGGCAGGGCTGCATGAGTGTCTGTGCACTTTGTGTTGGTGGCAGGGCTGCATGAGTGTCTGTGCACTTTGTGTTGGTGGCAGGGCTGCATGAGTGTCTGTGCACTTTGTGTTGGTGGCAGGTCTGCGTGAGTGTCTGTGCACTTTGTGTTGGTGGCAGGTCTGCGTGAGTGTCTGTGCACTTTGTGTTGCTGGCAGGGCTGCATGAGTGTCTGTGCACTTTGTGTTGGTGGCAGGGCTGCATAAATGTCTGTGCACTTTGTGTTGGTGGCAGGGCTGCATGAGTGTCTGTGCACTTTGTGTTGGTATCAGGGCTGCATGGGTGTCTGTGCACTTTGTGTTGGTGGCAGGGCTGCATGAGTGTCTGTGCACATTGTGTTGGTGGCAGGTCTGCGTTATTGTCTGTGCACTTTGTGTTGGTGTTAGGGCTTCATGAGTGTCTGTGCACTTTGTGTTGGTGGTAGGGCTGCATGAGTGTCTGTTCACTTTGTGTTTGTGGCAGGTCCTCGTGAGTGTCTGTGAACTTTGTGTTGGTGGCAGGTCTGAAGTGAGTGTCTGTGTACTTTACGTTGGTGGTAGGTCTGCGTGAGTGTCTGTGTACTTTACGTTGGTGGTAGGTCTTCGTGCATGTCTGTGTACTTTAAGATGTTGGCAGGTCTGCGTGAGTGTCTGTGTACTTTAAGTTGTTGGTAGGGCTGCGTGAGTGTCTGTGTACTTTAATTTGGTGGCAGGTCTGCGTGAGTGTCTGTGTACTTATGTTGGTGGTAGGGCTGCGTGAGTGTCTGTGCACTTTGTGTTGGTGGCAGGGCTGCATGAGTGTCTGTGCACCTTGTGTTGGTGGCAGGGCTGCATGGGTGTCTGTGCACTTTGTGTTGGTGGCAGGGCTGCATCAGTGTCTGTGCACATTGTGTTGGTGGCAGGTCTGCGTGATTGTCTGTGCACTTTGTGTTGGTGGTAGGGCTGCATGAGTATCTGTGCACTTTGTGTTGGTGGTAGGGCTGCATGAGTGTCTGTTCACTTTGTGTTTGTGGCAGGTCCTCGTGAGTGTCTGTGTACTTTGTTTTGGTGGCAGGTCTGCGTGAGTGTCTGTGTACTTTACGTTGGTGGTAGGTCTGCGTGAGTGTCTGTGTACTTTACGTTGGTGGTAGGTCTTCGTGCATGTCTGTGTACTTTAAGATGTTGGCAGGTCTGCCTGAGTGTCTGTGTACTTTAAGTTGGTGGTAGGGCTACGTGAGTGTCTGTGTACTTTAATTTGGTGGCAGGTCTGCGTGAGTGTCTGTGTACTTATGTTGGTGGTAGGGCTGCGTGAGTTTCTGTGTACTTTAATTTGGTGGCAGGTCTGCGTGAGTGTCTGTGTACTTTAAGTTGGTGGCAGGTCTGCGTGAGTGTCTGTGTACTTTAAGTTGGTGACAGGTCTGCGTGAGTGTCTGTGTACTTTACGTTGGTGGTAGGGCTGCGTGAGTGTCTGTGTACTTTAAGTTGGTGGCAGGTCTGCGTGAGTGTCTGTGTACTTTAATGTTTGGCAGGTCTGCGTGAGTGTCTGTGTACTTTCAGTTGGTGGCAGGTCTGCGTGAGTTTCTGTGCACTTTAAGTTGGTTGTAGGGCTGCGTGAGTTTCTGTGTACTTTAAGTTGGAGGCAGGTCTGTGTGAGTTTCTATGTACTTTAAGTTGGTGGCAGGTCTGCTTGAGTGTCTGTGTACTTTAAGTTGGTGGCATGTCTGCGCGAGTGTCGGTGTACTTGAAGTTGGTTGCAGGTCTGCGTGAGTGTCTGTGTACTTTGTGTTGATGGCAGGTCTGCGTGAGTGTCTGTGTACTTTGTGTTGATGGCAAGTCTGCGTGAGTTTCTGTGTACTTTGTGTTGGTGGCAGGTCTGCGTGAGTGTCTGTGTTCTTTATGTTGGTGGCAGGTCTGCGTGAGTGTCTGTGTACTTTAAGTTGGTGGTAGGTCTGCGTGAGTGTCTGTGTACTTTAAGTTGGTGGCAGGTCTGCGTGAGTGTCTGTGCACTTTGTGTTGGTGGCAGGTCTGCGTTATTGTCTGTGAACTTTTTGTTGGTGGCAGGTCTGCGTGAGTGTCTGTGTACTTTAAGTTTGTGGCAGGTTTGCGTGAGTGTCTGTGCACTTTGTGTTTATTGTAGGGCTGCGTCAGTGTCTGTGTACTTTGTGTTGGTGGCAGGTCTGCGTTATTGTCTGTGCACTTTTTGTTGGTGGTAGGTCTGCGTGAGCGTCTGTGTACTTTGTGTTGGTGGCAGGTCTGCGTGAGTGTCTGTTTACTTTGTGTTGGTGGCAGGTCTGCGTGAGTTTTTGTGCACTCTGTGTTGGTGGCAGGTCTGCGTGATTGTCTGTGCACTTTGTGTTGGTGGCAGGTCTGCGTGAGTGTCTGTGCACTCTGTGTTGGTGGCAGGTCTGCGTGATTGTCTGTGTATTTTGTGTTGGTGGCAAGTCTGCCTGAGTGTCTGTGTTCTTTTATTTGGTCGAGGGAACTACGAATGAAGACAAGAACAGGCACGGCTTTATACATTATTTCCCATCAAACCATAAAATAATAATGAAGGGTGTAGACATACAAGTCACGAGATGTGCCTGAAACACGATCTTCGGAGCATGATCCAGAGCTGGGCCAAACCAATTGATGTCCGCCGTGAGTAGGCATTGACGGCTTCAATAAAATCGGTCATTGGCTTGGAAATAGAACTGACATAGTTCATCTCTCATGTTGCTTTTTTATCTTTCATCAGTTTTCATTACCTTTTTTTAAATTTATTAATAAAGGGCTTAAAGGTTTTAATAACCCAGTGATTCTAAAAGTGTTTACTTAAAAGACATGACTGTTGGAAGGCGGTGCTGATATTAACACGGGGTGGGGGCAGAGTCTCACACTGGCCTCGGAAATTTAAGGGGCCCAAACTTGTGATGCGGGGAAAAAAATCCATCAAAGGGCATGAAACCGAAATGGAGCAGGGAGCCTCCAAAAGTCAGGTGATGGCACTTGGGCGGGGGGGGGGTTGTTGAGGTGGGTGCTGGGGAGCTCTAGTCATTTATACATCATAATAAATCAAATCAATGAGTTGTTTTTTTTTTCCTCCACATATATCCATTCTGTATAACAATCCAGCAGTCCGACAAACATGTAAATGTTAAGAACTAAAACAAACATCTTTGGCTGACTAAAAGTTCATTTTCTGAATAATCCACGGATTTGATGAATTGATGATTTGATGATTTGATGATTTGATGATTTGATGAATTGATGATTTGATGATTTGATGATTTGATGATTTGATGAATTGATGATTTGATGATTTGATGATTTGATGATTTGATGAATTGATGATTTGATGATTTGATGATTTGATGATTTGATGATTTGATGATTTGATGATTTGATGATTTGATGATTTGATGATTTGATGAATTGATGATTTGATGATTTGATGATTTGATGATTTGATGATTTGATGATTTGATGATTTGATGATTTGATGATTTGATGATTTGATGATTTGATGATTTGTTTTGCTAAAATAGGTAAAGAATTATTGAGCTGTTGCCGGAATAGGAATACAATTTGTGGACAATATTATGACTGAATAGTTAAGGATGTTCCAACAATTGTTCAAAAGTTAATTTTGTCTTACTTATATTACAATGTGGTGCAGATGAAATACCATAAACTGGTTACGCTTGGCTGGTTGCTTATTGGTCAAGTATTTGAACTACCAACACCCTCTTAACCTCAGTGATCCTTTGTAATCCTTTTTAAAACAATATCCTAATCATGAAACAATGTCTTCATCATGAAACAATGTCCTATTCATGAAACCATGTCCTCCTCATGAAACAATATCCTAGTCATGAAACAATGACCTCATCATGAAAAAATGTCCAAATCATGAAACAATGCCCTAATCATGAAACAATATCCTAATCATGAAACAATGCCCGAATCATAAAACATTATCCTGATCATGAAACAATGTCCTAATCATGAAACAATATCCTAGTCATGAAACAATGTCATCATCATGAAACAATGTCCTAATCATGAAACAATATCCTAATCATGAAACAATGCCCTAATCATGAAACAATATCCTAATCATGAAACAATGTCCTCATCATGAAACAATATCCTAATCATGAAACAATGTCCTAATCATGAAACAATATCCTAATCATAAAACAATATCCAAATCATGAAACAATATCCTAATAATGAAACAATGTCCTCATCATGAAACAATATCCTAATCATGAAACAATGTCCTAATCATGAAATAATATCCTAATCATAAAACAATATCTCAATCATGAAACAATGTCCTAATCATGAAACAATATCCTAATCATAAAACAATATCCAAATCATGAAACAATATCCTAATCATGAAACAATGTCTTAATCATAAAACAATGTCATCATCATGAAACAATATCCTAATCATAAAACAATATCCAAATCATGAAACAATATCCTAATCATAAAACAATGTCCTCATCATGAAACAATATCCTAATCATAAAACAATATCCAAATCATGAAACAATATCCTAATCATGAAACAATGTCTTCATCATGAAACAATATCCTAATCATAAAACAATATCCAAATCATGAAACAATATCCTGATCATGAAACAATGTCCTCCTCATGAAACAATATCCAAATAATAAAACAATATCCAAATCATGAAACAATATCCAAATCATGAAACAATATCCCAATCATGAAACAATGTCCTAATCATGAAACAATATCCTAATCATAAAACAATATCCAAATCATGAAACAATATCCTAATCATGAAACAATGTCCTCATCACGAAACAATATCCTAATCATGAAACAATATCCTAATCATAACACAATATCCAAATCATGAAACAATGTCCTAATCATGAAACAATATCCAAATCATGAAACAATGTCCTCATCATAAAACATTATCCCAATCATGAAACAATGTCCTAATCATGAAGCAATATCCTAATCATGAAACAATGTCCTAATCATAAAACAATGTCCTCATCATGAAACAATATCCTAATCATGAAACAATATCCTAATCATAAAACAATATCCAAATCATGAAACAATATCCTAATCAAGACACAATATTCTTACTGCATTCAGTTGAAATGCTTTTCAAGTTTGGTTTCTTAGGGAAGTTCTAAACACTGGGCTTTGTTTCAGACAGTGACGTGTGTCAGAGGGTGACAAGTACTGGGATTTGAGTCAGAAATAATAAAAGGATAAAGCTAAAAAAAAACAACAACATGTTTTTGGCCCCTCGTCCCATCTAAACAGCATTCATTTGACTCTCGGTGTGCTACTTAACTCAATAAAATTGACTTCATAGATCTCTTCCATGTCGTGGGTAGCAGTTTAAGAACCCGAAAATTCAAAGCGTTCCTTTCATGTAGCCCTTAGGTAATGGGGGCTGTAGTTTGAGAACCACTTTCGTGCAGGGGAAAGATCCTAGATGTTTTTGTTGAGTTGAAAGCGATGCTAACTTGAGAAGGAAGATATGAGCTAACAGTTCAGTTTGAAAGACAACAGTAGTAAACAAAGTCTATAGTTTACACAAGTTTCATTTCTATCTTTCATTGCCTGGCTATAAAGAAGTGATTACCGGTGTTATATACTTTTTTTTTTTTTTTAAAATCAATGTTAGAATTCGGAAGTAAGGGATAAATTGAAAGCTTTTGTTTTTTTAGAAATAGTATTATTTGTGAGGTGGTAGAGTGAAACTCCCCCAGGGGCACTCTCTCTCTCTCTCTCTCTCGCTCTCTCTCTCTGTGTGTGTTTGTGTGTGTGTGTGTGTACGCGCGCCCGATTGTACCCCCCCCCCACACCCTTTTTATTCTATCGGACTTAAGACGATCTCCCTTCCAGGCGTGTCATGTTTATACAAGTTGAACCAGGTTGCAGTCTACAAATCAAGACGCGAATGTGATAGCATGTGTTCCCAGTTTGTACTTATCTAACACTTTATGACGTAATGTGATGTAGGCAGCGTCAGCAAGGCTACGTGGTGATTGTACCACCGAATGTGTATCGCTGGCCGAACGTTCCTGGGAAATGTCAGAGTGGTGGGATAACACTATCGTTCCTAGGTTTAGACAAAAATGGGGGGGGGGGGGAGTGTTATGGAAGTTTTAAAGAGAGGGCAAGGGGGTAGTGTAAACTTAGAATTACTGACCACCTTTAAGGAATAACGTTTCCATTAGTTAGCCCCCCCCCCCCCGGCCAGAGGGCTGTGTGTTTGTCCCATTCGCCTGTGGGGCTGCCCCCCTCCCGGCCAGTGGGGCTGTGTTGATAATTGCAAGAGCTTACACTTTTTCGTTTTAATTCAATTCGAAAAAAAAATGCAAAAAATAAATAAATATAGCAATAAGTTACACCTACTGTTACCTTTCAACGAATTCTTTTTATGGCCCTTCCTGTTGGCCTAACTCCATTTCCAACGCATTCTCTTTATGGCCCTTTCTGCTGACCTAACTTCATTTCCAACACATTCTTTTTATGACCTTTTTGCTGGCCTAACTTCATTTCCAATGCATTCTTTTTATGGCCCTTCCTGCTGGCCCAACTTCATTTCCAACCCATTCTTTTTATGGCCCTTCCTGCTGGCACAACTTCATTTCCAACGCATTCTTTTTATGGCCCTTCCTGCTGGCCTAACTTCATTTCCAATGCATTTTTTATGGCCCTTCCTGCTGGCCTATCTTCATTTCCAACGCATTATTTTTATGTCCCCCCCCCCAGACCTAACTTCATTTCCAACGCATTCTTTTTATGGCCCCCCAGCAGACCTAACTTCATTTCCAACGCATTCTTTTT
Organism: Lymnaea stagnalis; assembly: GCA_964033795.1. Classification (NCBI taxonomy): domain Eukaryota; kingdom Metazoa; phylum Mollusca; class Gastropoda; family Lymnaeidae; genus Lymnaea; species Lymnaea stagnalis. The sequence goes on from CAXITT010000431.1 coordinate 141,684, forward strand.
ATGGCCCTTCCTGGTGGCCTAACTTCATTTCCAACGTATTCTTTTTATGGCCCTTCCTGCTGGCCTAACTTCATTTCTAAATTATTCTTTTTATGGCTCTTCCTGTTGGCCTAACTTCATTTCCAACACATTCTTTTTATGGCCCTTTCTGCTGGCCTAACTTCATTTCCAACACATTCTTTTTATGGCCCTTCCGGCTGGCCTAACTTCATTTCCAATGTATTCTTTTTATGGCCCTTTCTGCGGGCCTAACTTCATTTCCAACACATTGCTTTTATGGCCCTTCCTGGTGGCCTAACTTCATTTCCAACGTATTCTTTTTATGGCCCTTCCTGCTGGCCTAACTTCATTTCTAAATTATTCTTTTTATGGCCCTTCCTGTTGGCCTAACTTCATTTCCAACACATTCTTTTTATGGCCCTTCCTGCTGGCCTTACTTCATTTCCCACGACCTGATGTTCTAATTTTATTTTGGTCTAATGGAGAAATAATTTACTTCTAAACGCCACTCACTCTATTATTACCGTGTTCTGAGTCATGTTGGTATTCATCCAAATGGGATTTTTATGCTTCCTGCATATAATTAAATCTTAAATGTACAATAGTTCTCCCCTTAGTGAGTGAACTTTAATGAAGTAAATATAAATTAGAAAATAACTTGAAACAACATTATAAAATGATTTAAGCACGTAACAAGAGTGATTCTTACAACATGATACGTCGAGTACCAATAATAAGTACAGAGTTATCTTTAAGTACAGAGTTATCTTAAAGTACACAGTTATCTTTAAGTACAGAGTTATCTTTAAGTACAGAGTTATATTTAAGTACAGAGTTATCTTTTAGTACAGACTTATCTTTAAGTACAGAGTTATCTTTTAGTTAAGGTTTCTTTGCACTGACAAAACTTTTCTTTCTCACGATGGAGCTTTTGAATTAACTCCCTTTTTTTGTTCTCAGCTAAACAGAGCTTTCCTTTACAAGAACACCCTCCCTACTGCAATAAATGTCAACCTATTTGTCTAAGCTCACGGCTGACGTGCAATTCTGTGATGACAGTCAATTCAAGTTCTAACTAACGGCCCACCCACGTCACAGATGACATGTTTCAATAGAGCCCCCGGGACCTGGTCTTCATGATGCGAACACAATGGTGACACGCGCCATAAAACAAGACAATCGGTGTGTCAGTATGTGCGTACTGTTCGAGTGAGTCGTTCTATGAACGTGTCCATCACGTCTGGGAAGTGAGAATATTTTAATTAAACTTGTATAGTTAACGGTAGTTTGGTCAGAGAGATATAGTCAGAGCATTAGGTCAGGGAGATATAGTCAGAGCATTTGGTCAGAGAGATATAGTCATAGCATTTGGTCAAAGAGATATAGTCAGAGCATTTGGTCAGAGAGATATAGTCAGAGCATTTGGTCAGCGAGATATAGTCAGAGCATTTGGTCAGAGAGATATAGTCAGAGCATTTGGTCAGAGAGATATAGTCAGAGCATTTGGTCAGAGAGATATAGTCAGAGCATTTGGTCAGAGAGATATAGTCAGAGCATTTGGTCGGAGAGATATAGTCAGAGCATTTGGTCAGAGAGATATAGTCAGAGCATTTGGTCGGAGAGATATAGTCAGAGCATTTGGTCAGAGAGATATAGTCAGAGCATTTGGTCAGAGAGATATAGTCAGACCATTTGTTCAGAGAGATATAGTCAGAGCATTTGGTCAGAGAGATATAGTCAGAGCATTTGGTCAGAGAGATATAGTCAGAGGTTTTGGTCGGAGTCATGTAGCAATGGCTTTTGGTTCTAGTCGAAAGAATGCATCCGACTACAGTTGAAAAATTAAAATAATCTCAAATTATTTTAAGCGACATTTAAATGACATTGAATATGTGGCTCCATTACTAAATGGCCAGATTAAACAAATAAGGATCCTTCACAGAACAAAATAAAGGGCTGTTGTATAATTCTAAAGCAGGCCTGCACCACATACGGTCCGCGGGCCGCAAGAAGCCTGCAACACTTGGCGAGCCACGAAGTAACAAAAATATTATCTTTTATTATTCTTTTCTTAATAGCTCTCGGCTCTGTCTTTATCATCTCACACCCGTGTCCTATAATCTCTCGCCCGTGTCCTTATCATCTCTTGGCCCTGTCCTTATCATCTCTCTCCCCTGTCCTTATCATCTCTCGCTCCTGTCCTTAACATCTCTCCCCCGTTTACTTATCATCTCTCCTTATCATCTCTCGCCCGTGTCCTTATCATCTCTCACCCCTGTCCTTATCATCTCCCCCACCCCCCAGTGTCCTTATCATCTCTCGCCACTGTCCTTATAATCACTCACCCCTGTCCTTATCATCTATCGCCCCTGTCCTTATCATCTCTCGAGCCTGTCCTTATAATCTCTCGCCCGTGTCCTTATCATCTCTCGCCCGTGTCCTTATCATCTCTCACATGTGTCCTTATCATATCTCGCCCGTGTCCTTATAATCTCTCGTCCGTGTCCTTATCATCTCTCGCCCCTGTCCTTATCATCTCTCTCCCGTGTCCTTATCATCTCTCGCCCGTGTCCTTATCATCTCTCGCCCCTGTCCTTAACATCTCTCCCCCGTGTCCTTATCATCTCTCGCCCCTGTCCTTATCATCTCTCGCCCCTGTCCTTATCATCTCTCTCCCGTGTCCTTATCATCTCTCGCCCGTGTCCTTATCATCTCTCGCCCCTGTCCTTATCATCTCTCCCCCGTGTCCTTATCATCTCTCGCCCCTGTCCTTATCATCTCTCGCCCGTGTCCTTATCATCTCTCGTCCGTGTCCTTATCATCTCTCGCCCGTGTCCTTATCATCTCTCGTCCGTGTTCTTATCATCTCTCGTCCGTGTCCTTATCATCTCTCGTCCGTGTCCTTATCATCTCTCGTCCGTGTCCTTATCATCTCTCGCCGTGTCCTTATCATCTCTCGTCCGTGTCCTTATCATCTCTTGTCCGTGTCCTTATCATCTTTCACCCATGTCCTTATCATCTCTCGCCCCTGTCCTTATCATTTCTCGCCCCTGTCCTTAACATCTCTCCCCCGTGTAATATCATCTTTCCTTATCATCTCTCGCCAGTGTCCTTATCATCTCTCGCCGAGGATCATTAGACAATTATATTGACCTAGTGCACCGAGTGAGGACCATTACACAATTATATAGACCTAGTGCACAGAGTGAGTAGCATTACACAATTATATTGACCTAGTGCATCGAGTGAGTAGCATTACACAATTATATTGACCTAGTGCACCGAGTGAGGAGCATTACACAATTATATTGACCTAGTGCACCGAGTGAGGAGCATTACACAATTATATTATGTGTGGAAATGTCAAAAATTAGAATTACAACGTGTATTTCCCCAACACCTTCTGGTCATGGCAAATCGATGTGGCTGAAGCTGCTGGTATATCAAAGCGCCTGTCAATCCTCCCATCTTATCATCACAGAGGGGCCATGTGAACAAAAGGAACCTCTGTTCATTCGGGTTACTCTTACCCCCCCCCCCCTTCCACCACTCACCTACTCTTAGTTACAAACGCAAGCTATGTGCAAATATACACAAGGCAAATCGATGTGGCTGAAGCTGCTGGTATATCAAAGCGCCTGTCAATCCCCCCATCTTATCATCCCCGAGGGGCCATGTGAACAAAAGGAACCTCTGTTCATTCGGGTTACTCTTACCCCCCCCCCCTTCCACCACTCACCTACTCTTAGTTACAAACGCAAGCTATGTGCAAATATACACAACACGTGTTGGTGGTCGTGTCACAGTCAAACAACACGTGTTGATGGTCGTGTCACAGTCAAACAACACGTGTTGGTGGTCGTGTCACAGTCAAAAGACACGTGTTGGTGGTCGGGTCGTAGTCAAACAACACGTGTTGGTGGTCTGGTCGCAGTAAAACAACACGTGTTGGTTGTCTGGTCGCAGTCAAACAACACGTGTTGGTGGTCTGGTCACAGTCAAACAACACGTGTTGGTGGTCTGGTCGCAGTCAAACAACACGTGTTGGTGGTCTGGTCGCAGTCAAACAACACGTGTTGGTGGTCTGGTCGCTGTCAAACAACACGTATTGGTGGTCTGGTCGCAGTCAAACAACACGTGTTGGTGGTCTGGTCGCAGTCAAACAACACGTGTTGGTGGTCGTGTCACAGTCACACAACACGTGTTGGTGGTCAGGTCGCAATCAAACAACACGTGTTGGTGGTCGTGTCACAGTCAAACAACACGTGTTGGTGGTATGGTCGCAATCAAACAACATGTGTTGGTGGTCGGGTCGCAGTCAAACAACACGTGTTGGTGGTCGTGTCGCAGTCAAACAACACGTGTTGGTGGTCGGGTCACAGTCAAACAACACGTGTTGGTGGTCGGGTCGCAGTAAAACAACACGTGTTGGTGATCGGGTCGCAGTCAAACAACACGTGTTGATGGTCTGGTCGCAGTCAAACAACAATAACTTGCGGTCGGGTCGCAGTCGTTTTAAGTCAATCAGTAGTAAGTTGCATCGGTCGCACGTACTTGGTCTTTGGATATACTTGTACTATTACGTATGTGGCCCACATCATGATTCCTGAATGTGTTGCTTGCAGTGACGTAGAAGGGGCGGTCGACCCCGAGTGGCACTTTTGGGTTTTAATATTCGGTCAACTGCAGAGTTACTTTTTCGTTAAAAAGGGGGGGAGGGAGAGCCAGACACTCTAGATCCACGCTGGTGGGCACTCAACCCTAACTAAGTACGCCCCTGGTTGCTTGTGATGCAGTCAGCATGCTGATCTCCATTGTTTAAAACATTATTTTACAATCTTAACAACCATCTTAAAGTATCTTTGCATTCGTACGGTACATGACACAATGCAAACAAATGATCTCATTATGCCTGCTGGCCAGCTCAAGATTCTGGACACTCGGGAAGTTGCTTTGGGCGCCATCAACGATCTTCCAAAATAGAAAAATCATTGCATGTCGGTGCCATCGATGAAAAAAAAAAAAAGTGAAATAAACATATTTGCTGATCTAAAGGCTAATCAGAAATGTCATCGGTAGGCTAATTGTTCATACTGCCCAAATACAAGTTAAAATGTTTTATTTTTATTTGTTTGTTTAACAAAAGACCTTGGTAATAAACTCATTACGCAATCCCCAATTTTTTCTTTGCACACATTTTCATGATTATAATTGAAAGGGGCGCCAAAGTTAAGCTTGCCCAGGGCGCCAGCAACCGAGGGCTGGCCGTGCCCGCTGGTGCCACAAGACTCTCGGTGGAGACCAAATAGATGAGAGGATCACCTGATGGTATTAGCTTGAGAACACCGTCATCATTGGGTATGAGCTATTTTTGCTTCTCACCACGGGCCGTGTCTTATGGGCGTCATCGGCTCGGTGCAGACGTGAAGATCGTGACTTGACAAACTGTCACCCTAATAATCTGGAAACTTTTCCTATGATATCTGGCAATAGTGTTGTTCTCAGGTAACAAGATGATTGGTTCACTTCCTGGCATAGGGGATCGACAAGAGTCACATGTTTTCACAGCACGCGCGCGGTGAATGAAGTCTACAGCCCCTCCCCAGCCCTATCTTTTTATCACCAGATGCCATGGAGTCGACTGCTACAACAGGTAACCTTTGCTAGAACATAGGTCTGTGAGTTTTCACATCTGAGATATCTCAATAAACTCGTTGTTAAGTCGTCGACTAGAGGAGCCTTGGACTGACCCATCCTTAGTCCGTGTAAACCCAGAGGTACAATGCAGTAGACATGGACTGACCTAACAATAATAGTCTAAAGGGTAGGTGAGATGGTCCCTTGTGATGCAGTAGACATGGACTGACCTAACAATAATAGTCTAAAGGGTAGGTGAGATGGTCCCTTGTGATGCAGTAGACATGGACTGACCTAACAATAATAGTCTAAAGGGTAGGTGAGATGGTCCCTTGTGATGCAGTAGACAGTAAACATGGACTGACCTAACAGTAGTCTAAAGGTTTAGTGAAATGTTCCCTTGTGCTGGGTTTCAGTGGGCATGTGCCCCTTATCTGGTGAAGTGCCGACAGTGGATTAGCTGAAGGTTTGGAGTGCAGACAGTGGAGTAGCTAGAGGTTTTGAAGTGCAAACAGTGGATTAGCCAAAGGTTGTGAAGTGCAGACAGTGGAGTAGCTAGAGGATGTGAAGTGCAGGCCTCGCTAGTCCTAGAGGTTGTAAAGTGCAGGCAGTGGAGTAGCTAGAGGTTGTAAAGTGCAGGCAGTTGAGTAGCAAGAGGTTGTGAAGTGCAGGCAGTTGAGTAGCTAGAGGTTATGAAGTGCAGACAGTGGAGTAGCTAGAGGTTGTGAAGTGCAGGCAGTGGAGTAGCTATCGGTGTAAAGTAGAGTCGCTAGAAGTAGTGAAGTGCAGGCAGTGGAGTAGCTAGAGGTTGTAAAGTGCAGTTAGTGAAGAAGCTAGAGGTTGTTCTGGTTCTGGTAATGTTTCGTTGCAGCATCCATGTACTGGCATTTTTGCAACGGTTGGGGATATGATGTTGGTATTCTAATAGCTCCTAGGTGATGCCAGGGCAGCCTTGAAGCTTTCGGCTGATGTCGAGTTCACAGATGCATCGTTCAGGTTGTTCCATGCTATTATTGTTCGTGGAAAGAAAGATTGTTGATACTGCACTGTGTTGCACTGAGGCAATTTGAAGAACAGGCAGTGGAGTCGCTAGAGTTTGTGAAGTTCAGACAGTGGAGTAGCTATCGGTTGTAAAGCGGAGTTGCTAGAGGTTGTGAAAGAGGTAGTGACGCCCTTAGTCCATAAGTAACGAACACCACAATGCATAGGGGCGGACCATCCCTCCCTTCATCAACCTCTAGCCACGCCCGTGACTGCTGGGTCCTCTGAAATATGATATAGCATAGTTAGGTTAACTGGCTGCTCATTAAAGTAAGCTCTATTCAGGGGGTCCCCAGACATGAGTACCACAGTACAAGGCTGACACTTTAAGAAACAACGATTGAGTTGATGGTTTAAATTGAAGTAACACGGAGGTCCAACCATAATAACTATTTCAGACGTGACGTCTAAACAGATGAAACATTAGAGATAATTGGTCAGATAATTGGTCAGTTATATCACTGAAGCAAGTTATACTGTGTTTGTGTTGTTTTTAACAAGCTATCTGTTTGCTGCTGGTAAAATTGAAGTCAAATGATAAAAGTTTGCATAAACCATTTGTTTCTAATTAAGAATTTTTTACGAGAAAACGTGTTAAATGTACGTTTGCATTTGTATACGATTAAGAAACTACTGTCACTCATTATGCATCTGACATTTAACCTTTATTATGATAGATACACTATCACAATCCAAAGTTTGACTAACTTGTCCACAATCCAAACTTTGACTAACTTGTCCACAATCCAAACTTTGACTACCTTGTCCACAGTCCAAACTTTGACTAAATTGTCAATTTACGTTGTATCTCTTTTTTGTTTGTTTATCCGCCACAATGTGAGCTTCGGAGGACGATATCCACATGGCCTGGGATTATTTTTCAAGGATAATAAGCTGTTTCCAAAAAGCAAATCGCCTCTCTCCACTGGATAACCCAAGGGATCATCATTGGATGATACAGTTTGGCACCAGTGACGTCGCAGGAGTTGTCGGAATGTTTCATTGTGTCAATGTTATCCGCCTATGGTACTCCATCTCCGGGTTTTGATTTCAAAGTTTCCTTCTCTTAGACGAGTTGCCATCCAAGGTTAACGAGTCCCATCCACCCGGGGTGCTGGTGATGTTTTTGCTTGCCTGGGCTCTTGCTGGAATTGATCTCCTGAACACCAACTTGAGATTTGCTCAGTTTAGACCACTTGGTTACCCAGCACCCGCCAAGGGCTTCTATAGCTACATTTATCTCATGATTTTACCCGTTCACAGATCAACCTCCTAAACAAACTATACCTTTCACAGATCAACCTCCTAAACAAACTATACCTTTCACAGATCAACCTTCTAAACAAACTATACCTTTCACAGATCAACCTCCTAAACAAACTATACCTTTCACAGATCAACCTCCTAAACAAACTATACCTTTCACAGATCAACCTCCTAAACAAACTATACCTTTCACAGATCAACCTCCTAAACAAACTATACCTTTCACAGATCAACCTCCTAAACAAACTATACCTTTCACAGATAAACCTCCTAAACAAACTATACCTTTCACAGATCAACCTCCTAAACAAACTATACCTTTCACAGATCAACCTCCTAAACAAACTATACCTTTCACAGATCAACCTCCTAAACAAACTATACCTTTCACAGATCAACCTCCTAAACAAACTATACATTTCACAGATCAACCTCCTAAACAAACTATACCTTTCACAGATCACCTCCTAAACAAACTATACCTTTCACAGATCAACCTCCTAAACAAACTATACCTTTCACAGATCAACCTCCTAAACAAACTATACCTTTCACAGATCAACCTCCTAAAACCTCCTGAGTTCAGTTAATGAAGCCATTTCAACCATAAAAAATCCATTAAAATGATCATGGTGCAAGGAGTCAGTGTTGGGATGATGGTGCAAGGAGTCAGTGTTGGGATGATGGTGCAAGGAGTCAGTGTTGGGATGATGGTGCAAGGAGTCAGTGTTGGGATGATGGTGCAAGGAGTCAGTCTTGGGATGATGGTGCAAGGAGTCAGTCTTGGGATGGATACGTCATAAAATATGGAAAACAGAAAGAAACTGACAGTTCCACAACAACTTTTCGGCACATAAAACTTTTAAAAAGTATAATTTTAAAAGTGAACTTACCAGTGTAAACTGAATGTTATTTAAGAATATTGTTTGCTTATGATGGAATATTATTGATAAATAAAACAAAAACAACTTTATAGACAGTATTAAAGTAGCTGAGAGGTGTCAAGAAATGCTGATGTACACCCAAAAGGGGGAGGGGGGGCGGGGGTGTATTTTAACTTTTTCAAAAAGACAAGTTCGTAGAAAGATTTCAAAGGTGTGTGTATTTGTAAATAAAATATCCTCCCACCTATTTGGTCCAGGAGCTGGTCAGGACCAAGAGAGCCCCATGATACCAGGCTACTGCTTGCAGGCAGTGACAATGATCAACTCAGTCTGCATAGCATGTTACGGAGCCAAGCTACTGACAAGACCACACGTTTAGTTTACCTGCGACAGTCGGTCATGCAAGACACTCAGAGTTGATCCCCAGGACTCGTGCGTTGCTGGGCGGTCGTCGTCCTCGGATAAGGTTGTAAAACTATCCTGAGCCTCTCCTTGGTAAGACGATATTTCGGTATCCTTCCTTTGTGAGGGTGAGATGATATCGCTCTCCCTGACCACCTCGGTTTGAGATAGTATGAAGGTATTTGCCACTTGTGATCCACCCAGAGGCAATATTTCAGTGCGGTTTTTAGACGCAAAGATTCTTCCCTGGAACTGATTGCCATGGTCCTTTTGTCCTATGGAGTTATCGCCATTAACCAGGTCCAATGTCCATGTCGAAAGTTTGCCAGTTGGTGTGCGCACTTCTGGGTGTATGTCGTTACGGTCCAGTGACTTGTGGTCATTCTGGTCTTTTGGCCTCTGGCCATTTCTAGGAGTCACTTTGGGGTGCTTCGTGGGTGATGACCATTGGAAGGGAGACTCTGCTGATGACTGTTGAAAAAAGATGTTTTCATATAATTGTCGAGCTATATAATATGTATGTTGCAAAAAGATCAGTTTTATATATGTTAATTAAAATGGTGCAATTTAAGAACTATGGTGTATGTGGGAGTCGGGGGGGTAGAGGACAATAATAATATACCAACAACAAGACTGTGTACCTACATCGTGTCAATGACGCCTGGTACCAAGAGCTTGTTTAGTGACACAATCTGTGTACCTAGATCGTGTCAATGACGCCTAGTACCAAGAGCTTGTTTAGTGACACAATCTGTAGTACCTACATCGTGTCAATGACGCCTGGTACCAAGAGCTTGTTTAGTGACACAATCTGTAGTACCTACATCATGTCAATGACGCCTGGTACCAAGAGCTTGTTTAGTGACACAATCTGTGTACCTACATCATGTCAATGACGCCTGGTACCAAGAGCTTGTTTAGTGACACAATCTGTGTACCTACATCGTGTCAATGACGCCTGGTACCAAGAGCTTGTTTAGTGACACAATCTGTGTACCTACATCGTGTCAATGACGCCTGGTACCAAGAGCTTGTTTAGTGACACAATCTGTAGTACCTACATCGTGTCAATGACGCCTGGTACCAAGAGCTTGTTTAGTGACACAATCTGTGTACCTAGATCGTGTCAATGACGCCTGGTACCAAGCGCTTATTTAGTGACACCATCTCTGTCCCTACATCGTACTTGTTTAGTGACACAATCTGTAGTACCTACATCGTGTCAATGACGCCTGGTACCAAGAGCTTGTTTAGTGACACAATCTGTGTACCTAGATCGTGTCAATGACGCCTGGTACCAAGAGCTTATTTAGTGACACAATCTGTGTACCTACATCGTGTCAATGACGCCTGGTACCAAGAGCTTGTTAAGTGACACAATATGTGTACCTACATCGTGTCAATGACGCCTGGTACCAAGAGCTTGTTTAGTGACACAATCTGTGTACCTACATCGCGTCAATGACGCCTGGTACCAAGCGCTTGTTTAGTGACACTGAAACTAACCTGAGACAATTTGGACTTCGGCCTCGACCGGAACCACAACAAACTGCTCCCCAGATGTAAGGATAAAAGCATCGTGATCGTAACCAAGGCAACCAGTAGCCAGACCGTGTCCGTCAGTGGCCGCCATCGCCACCTGAGTGACGTCATAGTTCATGCTTTCAATGTGTAAAGAAAAACATTTTACTAATTTCATTGAAAAAAATGAAACATTTAACACACACATCTAGTATCAACATTTAACACACACATCTAGTATCAACATTTAACACACACATATCGTATCAACATTTAACACACACATCTAGTATCAACATTTAACACACACATCTAGTATCAACATTTAACACACACATCTAGTATCAAAATTTAACACACACATCTAGTATAAACATTTAACAGACGCATCTAGTATCAACATTTAACACACACATCTAGTATCAACATTTAACGCACACATCTAGTATCAACATTTAACACACACATCTAGTATCAACGTTTAACACACACATCTAGTATCAACATTTAACACACACATCTATTATCAACATTTAACACACACATCTAGTTTCATCATTTAACACACACATCTAGTATCAACATTTAACACACACATCTAGCATCAACATTTAACACACACATCTAGTATCAAAATTTAACACACACATCTAGTATCAAAATTTAACACACACATCTAGTATAAACATTTAACACACGCATCTAGTATCAACATTTAACGCACACATCTAGTATCAATATTTAACACACACATCTAGTATCAACATTTAACACACACATCTAGTATCAACATTTAACACACACATCTAGTATCAACATTTAACACACACATCTAGTATCAACATTTAACACACACATCTAGTATCAACATTTAACACACACATCTAGTATCAACATTTAACACACACATCTAGTATCAACATTTAACATACACATCTAGTATCAACATTTAACACACACATCTAGTATCAACATTTAACACACACATCTAGTATCAACATTTAACACACACATCTAGTATCAAAATTTAACACACTCATCTATTATCAACCTTTAACACACACATCTAGTATCAACATTTAACACACACATCTAGTATCAACATTTAACACACACATCTAGTATCAACATTTAACACACTCATCTATTATCAACCTTTAACACACACATCTAGTATCAACATTTAACACACACATCTAGTATCAACATTTAACACACACATCTAGTATCAACATTTAACACACACATCTAGTATCAACATTTAACACACACATCTAGTTTCATCATTTAACACACACATCTAGTATCAACATTTAACACACACATCTAGTTTCATCATTTAACACACACATCTAGTTTCATCATTTAACACACACACATCTAGTATCAACATTTAACACACACATCTAGTATCAACATTTTACAGACACATCTAGTATCAACATTTAACACACACATCTAGTTTCATCATTTAACACACATATCTACATTAAACACATACATTACTATCAACCTTACACAGATATCTACATAGGTATGTTTAGCAAATATTATTTTATAATGATGTTGTTTGATGAAAGTGAAATTAATAACGATTCACTCCGACCAAAAGTGTGCAAAGTGACTTAACAGGTGCTTGGAAAAAAATGTAGTACAATGTGTTTTTTTACAGTTAGGTACCAGTACAAGCATTTTTATTGATTTATTTGATTTTCTTTAAAGAGCGTTGCCGAGATGATATGTTTGGCTCATCTCATCATTACTCATTATAACTTGAAATGGTGTCTGTAAGGAATTAGGGATACTTATGTATTTTTTAGCCCCAGAATAGAATTGACATTCTTGCAAATAAGATAATAATTATTATTAAAAATACATTGCTTCTGGGCCCACAAAAGGGATGAAAAAAATAACTTACTGATTAAATAAATAATGCAATAAAAATGTTGGAGATAGAAATTGAAATTTGTTTTGGTTGTAAATTCTAAACTTTAAAAAATACTTTTCGGATTAATTTAATTATTTCTTTATATTTAACTATCCCTTTCTGTCCCATAAATTCAAATTTTAAGGGGGAAAAATTGATGACAACAGAAACTGATAATGAAAAGGGAGAAATAAAAAAAAGTGTAATGATCCTTACACTGAAACTAATTAAATTTCTTGTAATGCTCCTATTTCTTCATTCATTTAAAGCGTACGTAAGAACACATTTTTTAAATTAATTCAAAAGATCTTTTGTTACAAAACCAATGATCTACATTTTTTATAATTAATGACAAGTCAGCGGCGGATGTAAGAGTGAAAAAAGGTTTATGACTGTTAGGAGACACACACAAAAAAAAAATTTAAAAAATCAAAGGTGTCACCAAGATTTAAAACAATATTTTAAAGATTAGGATGACAATAATTTTGTTTCCATTGACGTCATAAACTTATTTTTGGTGTGTATGTGTGCGTGTGTAAGTGCGCGCCAGCGAATGTTTAAAAGCCTATTTTCCGATGAAATTTGCTGAAACACTAATTATTACTTAAGACATACTAAAATACATATATAACAACAGCGGGCATCTTTGTGGGGAATACTTACACAATGTAACAATCACATTGTTAAATTATGCAACATAACATTTTTAAACTATGCAACAATAACATTAGTAAAGTATGTTACAATAACATTAGTAAAGTAGGTAACAATAACATTAGTAAAGTATGTAACAATAACATTAGTAAAGTATGTAACAATAACATTAGTAAAGTATGTAACAATAACATTGGTAAAGTATGTAACAATAACATTAGTAAAGTATGTAACAATAACAAACGTTGATTTGCAGGTGACCACGCCACCTTCTTCTGCTTCGCAACGTTTCATGTTAACAAGTGCTCAAAGAATTAGCCAAAGAAATCGCTCCTGCACTGACAATCCTCTTCCAATCGTTACTATGCACAGGAAATGTTCCAGCAGACTGGAGAACAGCGCATGTCACTCCAATTTACAAGAAAGGGGAGCATTCCGACCCTGCCAACTATCGTCCGATATCCCTCACTAGCGTCGTCTGCAAATTGTTGGAGCACATAATCGTAAGCTCTGTCATGAAGCATCTTGAAAGCAAAAATATACTCAATGACTGTCAACATGGCTTCCGAGTCAATAGGTCATGTGAGACCCAGCTTCTCGAATTTGTAGAAGACTTGATGACCAATCTGGAGAACCACAAGCAGACTGACGTGCTAGTAATGGACTTCGCAAAAGCATTTGACCGGGTGAATCATAGTTTGCTTCTACACAAACTCCAGATATATGGGATTCAAGGCACCACTAAAACATGGATCTCTAGCTTCCTCAGCCACCGACGCCAAGCAGTAGTGGTGGGCGGTACAAGCTCCTCCTTTGTCAATGTGAAGTCAGGGGTCCCCCAGGGATCAGTCCTGGGCCCCTGTTTGTTCCTAGCATACATTAATGACCTACCGGAGAAACTGACATCACAGGCAAGACTGTTTGCAGATGACACAGCAGTGTATAGGACGATCGCCAACAGATCTGACCAGGACCAGCTACAACAGGATCTCAATCTGTTAGCTGAGTGGGAGATGAGCTGGGACATGGAATTTCACCCTGCCAAGTGCCAGACACTATCAATCTCTAGAAGTTGTACTCCTCTACACTACCAATACAAACTGCACGGCCATATTCTTGAGCAAGTTTCCTCCGTAAAGTACCTGGGTGTTACCATTCAAAGAGAGGTCCGCTGGGACGAGCATATTAACAATGTATGTAACCAAGCAAACCAAGCCTTGGGGTTCTTAAGGCGAAATCTAAAGATTGGCAACTCCTGTGTGAAAGAAAGAGCATATAAAGCCTTTATCCGTCCGATTTTAGATTATGCATCTTCAGTCTGGGACCCATTTACCCAGAAGAGCATTGACAGGTTGGAGGCGGTCCAGCGACGAGCAGCACGCTTTGTCCTAAACCGCTACAGGAATACCTCTAGTGTTGGCAGCATGCTAGAAACACTAGGCTGGTCACCATTGGAGAAACGACGACGACAATCCAGGCTCTCCATGATGTACAAGATAAATAATGGGCTGGTCCACTGTTCCAGTATTAAACAGAAACTCGTCCCTCTCCCCCATAGACAGCGACGAGGCCATGACAGGCAATTCAGGCTCATACCAGCAAGAAGCCAGTATAGGAGCTGCTCATTCCTGCCCAAGACAATCAGGGACTGGAACCATCTTTCAAAAGGAACAGTTGAGGCGACAACACTAGACACATTTGTGTCTATTGCCTCAAGCCTTCAAACCCCTAGTGCATAATTTCCTCATCACCACCAGTAACAGAAACATTGTAAATCCCATCTACATGCATAGGAGCCAAAATGATCAATAAATTGATCGTGGGCCCTTAAGATATAGAAGAAGAAGAACAAAGACTGGACTTGACACTGCGTTGTCGTCTTTGTTAAAAGGATGACGACAATATTAAAAGTCTACTCTCTGATCCTACTATACATATTTATTATAAAGAGTTTCTTTAGCTCTTCACAACAGTTAATTTTAAAAATTTAATTGATTATTATTTAAACCCCCCAAAAATAACATTTTAATTGAGAAATAAAAAAACTGCTACTATGAAAGGGAAAAGTCCACCGTTAAATGTGAAAGCAGTCCATGCGTGCGATGGTGTTCATGTCATACTAAATAAGTTTAGTCATGTATCTAAATTTACGGTATACTTATTTATTCTGTTTCAGTAAGGGGAGCCTTACTGAGAGTATTACCCTCCGTTGGCGTGTGATGTGCTTTGCTCATGATTAAATCATGGTCTGGGTGATGTCAAAGAACACGTCAGCACCAGGCGGCCACAGAATGGCATTAGGCGTGATGGTCCCACGGTAAGCTGTCTTTCTTTTCAAATGTTGAGTGTGGATATGGTTTTATGAAGGTAGGATGGCCGAAAGAGAATTACGGACGTGATGGCACGAACGCCCCTTCAACAGGTCAGGCTTACTCTGTGTAGGATGTAACAGCAAGCAAACATAACACACAACAGGGCAGACTTAATCTTTGTAGGATGTGACAGCGAGCAAACATAACACACAACAGGGCAGACTTAATCTGTGTAGGAGGTGACAGCAAGCAAACATAACACACAGCAGGGCAGACTTAATCTGTGTAGGATGTGACAGCAAGTAAACATAAAATTTGAACAAGTAGGACACTGGATATGACAAGAGACAAAATGAAAGACGCTCCATATTACCCTAAAACTAATTAAAATAAGTGTACAAAGACGTGGCAAACAGTGCACAAATACATGACACAAATGACATGACAGTCAGTCATGTTTCCGCTCAGGGTGCACACGTCGATCATAATGGCATACCATGATATTTTAATAGCATACCGTGATATTTCTAAACAACACTTACCTACACACAAAATTTCTGCCTCAATATTCAAGTCTTACCAAAACACAAAATTTCTGCCTTAATACTCGAGTCTTTCATAAACACAAAATTTCTGCCTTAATACTCGAGTCTTACCTAAACACAAAATTTCAGCCTTAATACTCGAGTCTTACCTAAACACACAAATAGTTGCCTAAATAATCAAGTTGTCAAATTTCTTCTACCTGTACACTCCGTACTCTGTACACTCCCTACTCTCGAGGAGATTTCTTACGTGTATCGTGTCACATAAACGAAGGGTGGGAAATTAAATTTATAAAATTAAAAAAACTAAAGTCATGTCTATTTATTTCTACATTAGTCATGTCTATTTATTTCTACATTAGTCATGTCTATTTATTTCTACATTAGTCATGTCTATTTATTTCTACATTAGTCATGTCTATTTATTTCTACATTAGTCATGTCTATTTATTTCAACATTAGTCATGTCTATTTATTTCAACATTAGTCATGTCTATTTATTTCAACATTAGTCATGTCTATTTATTTCAACATTAGTCATGTCTATTTATTTCTACATTAGTCATGTCTATTTATTTCAACATTAGTCATGTCTATTTATTTCAACATTAGTCATGTCTATTTATTTCAACATTAGTATTAAATGCCATTTACTCGTGTTATATAATGGATGGCGTTTCCTTAAGCATTTTTTAAAATCACCTTACGCTCAAAAATAACGTCAACACAAACAACTCTGTGGTATTTGTACTTACCCGCCACTATGTTGCGATGAGCCTGGTGTATTCATCGCCTACGTTACCATTTGTAACTGTAGATTCCATCCCGTTAAATACGTAAACGCACTTATAGTAGCTGGTATATTGAAGCGCGGGTCAAAAGCCAAACACGTAATACATTTTCAAGGTAAGGCTGATCACTTCATCAAAGAATAGGTCAAGTGTTCTTTATGGGACAAATATTCCTTTGAAAAAAATTTACAGCTTCACTCTAAACTCAGAAGAAACATAAACAGAAGATGGAAACTATCTTCGTATCTCCAGAGTTGAACAGATAAACAAACGAAACAATTTTAAAGATTTAAAAAAAAAACTTTCTTCCCGTAGTTTGCTCTCGATACCCTGACGAGGGCTCACACTGCCTCGTGTACAGTGTCACTAACGGCCCGCCACGCTAGTTGTGGCGTGCGAGACACGCCCACCGCAAGAGTCATGAATGGAGTTTCCTAGCAGTCGAATGACGCCGTATGCGTTCACAGTGAGAGAATGTAACCAAACACTCAAAGAGGACAATTGGTGTGCAGGGGTTTTATATTTACAAAAAAAGTGTGGGGAGGAGGGAGAGAGAGAGAGAGAGAGAGAAAGAGGAAGAGTGAGAGAGAGAGAGAAAGAGAGAGATAGAGTTATGGATGACGTTCTGAGACCCAGCTTTTTTTTTTCCTTCTCTGACATTGTCCTATACTGTGAAGAAGGGTGAGTTCCTATTAGCAAGTCATCTTTCCAACACATTCACCCTCCTCACCTTTTTTTTTCTTACCCTTCTAGCCACGTCACACCAATACATTCTGTCGGTCTATCCAACAAGTGGCTGGTCCCACTAATGCATTCTGTCTGTCTATCCAACAAGTTGCTGGTCACCTGTCCCACTAATGCATTCTGTATGTCTATCCAACAAGTTGCTGGTCACCTGTCCCACTAATACATTCTGTCTGACTATCCAACCAGTGGCTGGTCAGACGTCCCACTAATCCATTCTGTCTGACTATCCAACCAGTGGCTGGTCACACGTCCCACTAATACATTCTGTCTGTCTATCCAACCAGTGGCTGGTAAAATGACATTGTTTTCGTTTTCCTCAGGTATGTTATCAACAATATGAAAAAGATGATGAGGGGGAAGCTGTAGGGTTTCTTAGCTTATCCCGAGAAAACAGGAATAGCGTTTTCATGATCCCCGGGCTACAATTAATTTAATTTGAAATATATTATGAGCTGAATTAAACCTTCAAGTCAAAATAGTTCTTCACAAATCGTCGGCCCTGAACAACTGGCCTCGACAAACCGGACCCGTCAAAAAGGCCCCCGACAACAAAGCTCTCTAAAAAGCACCCCCCCCCCTCCCCCTCTTCCCAACTTTCATCTTTTTAAAAGACTATAGCAGAAGTGCATCATCCAAGCCACGAACAACTGTGGGGGAGGGTCTGTGGAAGGTGTTATTTATATTTCTTGAGTGGAGAGTTCCTTGATAGTCAATATTGTTATTGCTTTTGGGACGCCTTTATCGGTTTATGAATCCCGTTTTAGACCAGGTACTGGTTTTATGAATCCTGTTTTCGACCAGTTATCTATTGTTACAATACATTCTCAACTGATCTTCATTAAAGGGTCAGATTGACAAATTTGTTAAAATTGTAATTATAGACCGACCGAAAGGGATTTTCTGATTTCGGCCGAAACCAAAGATTTACATATTTCAAAACTGGTTTGTGCACACGTTCTGCGCACATCGGAAAATGACCTAACAACTTTTGTGGACCTTGTCTTTGTCCTAACTGACTCATACAATTTCCCTAAGGAAGAGAACCTACTGTCACAGTGGGACTAGTAGCCACGGTCGAGAGAGGGCGCCCCTGCGGCTATTATCACACGGCGGTGGGGTATTGTATAATTAATCTATTTTAGAGATTTATCGTGGTCCAACACTGTTAGCATTGTTACAAGGTAAGGAAGCATTTCTTTGTGTAGGGTACCCTACTAGCCTCACCGTATAAGCTTACCAAGTTGGAGAATCCCGTCGTTTGAAACCGATTAAGCGAACATCGACCTACTTTGAGGTCAAGCTATGCGAAAGTGGTACAAAGACTAGATAGGATCATTCAATAATTAGGAGAAATCGGCGACTAAAGCGTCTTAGGAGGGGCGAGCGGATATATACATATATAGATATATATAGGGCGAGCGGATATATACATATATAGATATATATAGCCACATCGACTTTGGAAGTCACTGCTCACCATAGCCCCATACGAAAGACAGCGCTAGTGAGCGGGTGAAGAATTAGATTTGGACCTAACTTGAGGCCCTCTCATACGGCCCACGGAAATATTTTTGTCTACGAAAAAAATACGGAATTTACGTCTATCCTGCCAAGATGAGACGCCGCTTACGTGGACGTTATGTTTTTACCAAATTAAAATAGAGGCACGCACTTGCCCCCCCCCCCTGGATAGATTGGATAAAAATTGTTCAGACAAAAATAGACCAAAAATTTATTAAAGTAAAAAGAAAATAAAGAGAAAGTAACTAAGCTGATGTCCTGTCCGTTCGTTCACCATACAAATACGATACAGTAAATTAAAACTATATTAAAACATTACTAAAAAATTTGTGGCCAATAAACGTAGAATGTTACCTGACTAAATTTATTAAAGTAAAAAGAAAATAAAGAGAAAGTAACTAAGCTGATGTCCTGTCCGTTCTGTCACCATACAAATACGATACAGTAAATTAAAACTATATTAAAACATTACTAAAAAATTTGTGCCCCCCCCCCTTGGAAAGTTAATCGATTTTTTGTGCCCCCACCCCATAGAAAGTTTTCTGCGGGCGCCCATGAGCACGCAATAGTGCGTTATGTTTTCTAACCGATCATGACTTGACAAAACCTTATTCACTGCTTAGTTTTTCTACTTCCGTTCACAGTCAATGAGATGATATAACGCCATCTAGTGGCGTGAAAACATTGGGACTCAAATAGCGAAAAATGCAAGCAAGTTTCGGGAATTTTTAATTGAAATGGATGAATCGCTGGACAGCTGTTCCACCTATCAACTGCTGTGTTCGTTAGGGGGGTGTGGATGAAGACATGAACATAACACAAGAGCTGGCTTCCCTACATACCATGTACGACAGTGTTACCGGAGAGGATATATTCAATGAGTTGAAAAAAGCATTCGCTGATTGTAACTTGGACTGGACTAACCACAGTTGCCTGACTGTTGATGGAGGAAAGAACATGAGTGGCATAAAGAAAGGCTTGGGTGGACAAGTGAAGCACATGTGTCATGAGACATAATTCTGCAACCAATGTTCCTGCACTGTATTATTCAGCAGAAAGCTTTGTGGGAAATATATGTGGACATTAGCAGCGTACTGAATCCTGTGGTAAAGAGGGTTCATTTAATAAGGTCACATGGGCTCAACCATAGACAGTTCAGAGACATGTTAAAAGATACAGACACAGAATCGCAAGATATACCATATTACACAGCAATAAGATGGCTAAGTTGTGAGAAAGTATGAGCAGAGTATTAAAGTTAAGAAAGGAAAAAGGTGACTTCCTGGAAAGTAAAGGCAATCCACAGCCATTACTGTCTGATGAAGAGTGGGTATGGAAATTGGTCTTTGCTGCAGACATAACTGGTCATTTAAATTTTCTGAACGTAAAACTACAAGGAGAGAGGAAAATCTAGTTTCTAATCTATACACCTTTCTGAAGGCCTTCAGATCCAATTCTGTATTGGTTTTTGGAACAAATACACAGGCCAACAACTTGAAGCACTTTCAGCAGTGGACGGTCTTCATGGCTGAAGTAACAGCGGAGTTCCCCACGTCATTTGAATGCGAGATCATCAAAGATCAGCAGTGTCAGCCGCGGTTTTCTGACTTGGATTCAAAGCCAAAAGATGTGAGACTTTGTCAAAACCCATTTGAAGCAGATGTGGCCAGTTGCCCAGATGAACTGCACCCGAAGGTTATTGAGTTGCAAGCAAATGACATCCTTGGGGACAACTTAAAAGAAGGACCAGTGTTTTCTTAAAACTAGTTTTCGCCCAAGGAAGACTTTCCTAATTTCAAAACATTTGCATCAATGTACCTTTCAATCTTTGGAACAACATACCTGTGTGAACAAACATTTTCAAGAACGAAATACGCGAAGAACAATTTGAGAACAAATTTTTCCGATGATCATCTCAGGTCACTGTTGATGTCAGGGACATCAAATCTAACTCCAGAAATGTCTGCTATTCACTGCTATTTTGGCATCCAGGAAACAAGTTCACCATTCATACTTATACTAATACAGGTGTTCATGTGTCGTGTATCAATGTGTTATTAAACAATAACTGAATGAAATAATAATACATAAATAATTAGAAACAACATCCGCGTTTTGATTCTTTTTTATTTGGACCTCGCGTGTGTATGCGGCCCCTGAACTTCTGTTTGATAGTTAATGTGGCCCTCGGGCTGAAAAGTTTGGAGACCCCTGGTCTAAGACCATCGTAAAACACATATTCCGATTTGTCTTAGGAACCGATTATGATATGTTTCACTTGGGAAGGAACCGATTGATATGTTCCACCTGGGTAGGAACCGATTGATATGTTCCACCTGGGTAGGAACCGATTGATATGTTACACCTGGGTAGGAACCGATTGATATGTTCACATTTTCTGACACCTCATTTGCACTTGCCAGAAGCCTATTCACAGTAAAAGATGTTCCTGAGACTATACAAGTGGAGTTCATTGAACTTATTAAAAGCGATGCAGCAAGAACTGATTTCTCTACAATGCCATTTACATCCTGTTCTATCTGAGACTGTGTTGCCCCCTCTTCTTCCATTTCCAACAACAGATATTTGTGAAGCAGGGTTTTCCACCTTGTTGGTTTATAAAGTCTATATATAGAATTAAACTTGTTTTTGGAAGATGATCTTCGTTGTGCTCTTAAAAAGGCTTCCCGAAAATGTCTGATCTACGCTGAGAAAGACGCAATCTCAACCTTCGCACTGACGTTGGATTTTTACGCATACTGTCGCAAAATAGAGCAATGCTGCAGGGGAGATTAATTGATTTAATTTGAGCTCTATGAAGACTGTTACCCATGCTAAACCAATGAAGACTGTTACCCATGCTAAACCAATGAAGACTGTTACCCATGCTAAACCAATGAAGACTGTTACCCATGCTAAGCCATGCAACAATGCTTCAGGACAAAATTTAATTTATTTTATATTAGAAATAAATATTTCACATTCTATAATTACGATTGTTTTTTTTTTTGTGATTAATGACTATGCTTTAATTACTTTCAATTTGTAACAATGAAAATATAGCCTGCCTATCATATATTTCCATTACGATTATAACAGTAGAGAAATTACAGTTATGAAGTAGCCAAGAAATAATTTTATGGTTGGGGGTGGGGTCACCACAACATTAGGAACTGTAATGAAGGGTCGTGGTATTATGAATTTTGAGAACCATTGTGTTAGGGCATTTCTTGGCATAAACCACATTAAAACTTTGTACGGGCCAGAAAAGAGGGTTGGGGTGGACATGGCGCCCCATTAGAACTGGCTGATGGTACTCAGGTGGCCTACACCTGTCAACACCCCCTGCCACGCCGAGCAGACATCGTCAGTGCCCAGGTCTCTTGACGACGTGACGACGTACAGCGCCACCTTGTATAAACCTTCTCCTCTATTCTTGTAAACTGCAATCAACAACATCATGGCGTCCATCGGATATACAGTATACACGGCCGGAGTATCCATAGTTGGGTTAAAGTGTCCAGGGGCACCTAAAGGCATTATTCGTGTCATGTGCCTAGAAATTAAAATAATATTCACAAGGGTGTTTTAGTCAGGTAGGTATAATAGGGCACGTGCAGCTAAGAGATATAACAGGTAGGTATCACAGGGCACGCATAGCTAAGAGATATAACAAGCAGGTATCACAGGGCACGTGTAGCAAAGAGATATAACAGGTAGTTATCACAGGGCACGTGTAGCTAAGAGATATAACAAGCAGGTATCACAGGGCACGTGTAGCAAAGAGATATAACAGGTAGGTATCACAAGGCACGTGTAGCAAAGAGATATAACAAGCAGGTATCACAGGGCACGTGCAGCTAAAAGATATAACAGGTGGGTATCACAGGGCACGTGTAGCAAAGAGATATAACAAGCAGGCATCACTGGGCACGTGTAGCAAAGATATATAACAGGTAGGTATCACATGGCACGTGTAGCTAAGAGAGATAACAGGCAGGTATCACAGGGCACGTGTAGCAAAGAGATATAACAAGCAGGTATCACAGGGCACGTGTAGCTAAGAGATATAACAGGCAGGTATCACAGGGCACGTGTAGCTAAGAGATATAACAAGCAGGTATCACAGGGCACGTGTAGCTAAGAGATATAACAGGTAGGTATCACAGGGCACGTTCAGCTAAGAGATATAACAGGCAGGTATCACAGGGCACGTGTAGCTAAGAGATATAACAAGCAGGTATCTCAGGGCACGTGTAGCTAAGAGATATAACAGGTAGGTATCACAGGGCACGTTCAGCTAAGAGATATAACAGGCAGGTATCACAGGGCACGTGTAGCTAAGAGATATAACAGGTGGGTATCACAGGGCACGTGCAGCTAAGAGATATAAGTTATAGTAAACAAAAGAGGGATTACTATTTGTGTGTGCCAAAATCATAGATCAAGTTGTGTACATTGTTTTAGCAACATTCACAATGGCAGTTACAGCCTTGTTGGAAAATTATAGAGGTAACTGAAACGATGACCTATAACAGTGGTTCCTAACCTGTTCACAGCAGAGCCCTTTGGGTGCACGTCTCAAGGTCTCCATGGCTCTCTCCACGAAATAAAGTAAATAAAAATTGAATGAACATTAGTTCACGAACACGCAAATGACGGTGCTTGATGACTTCAAAAACAGCCGTGCAGCTTAAACTCAGCGGAATACGAGGTCCTCATAGATTTCCCATTTCACAGCAAACTCAAAAACAAAACAAAATTGCATTTCAAAAGAAAGTCTGTCAGAGTTTTGTCTGCATTGGTAAGATCTGGAATGATAACTCACCATTGAAAATCCACTCAGTTAAATGTGCTGCGGACGGCTTGGACAGAAAATGTTATTACCTTATGCTCCACTGGGAGTGCGAAAGGCAAGGAAAAGAAGAATATGCTATTTATGAAATTGTTTGGTCATAAAACAAACAATCAATAATTGTAAGTTTCTAATTTTAAAAATTTTATGAACTAATTCTCTTCACGGCAAAGCAAAATTTTTTAAATACAAAATTACAATACCTATGTAAATATTCAGTTTATAATAAATTTTATAATAATAAGTTTATAATAAATAAATACAAATAATAATTATAGCTAAATAAAAAAGTTTGTGTTATCTATAAGATTCTGATACTGATCTAGTTTTTGCTTACCATGAGCCGTAGCATGCAACCTTATCTCTCCCCCCCCACCCCCCCACCCCAATCCTTTTGTCTTGATCACAACGTCACCGATTGATTGTGTAGAAAATGAAATAGAAGAATAACATCACACATCAGTTAAATATATCAAAATACCTACCATTACCCACCCTCCCTTGATTGGGAAAAGGTTGTTTATGTTAAAATTTGTTCTAAAGAATGCTATCGGGTGATATAATATATAGCATATCTTTTCTGGAGGGTTCTTGCTCCCTATTAATAAGTTGGACTCTTTTCCAGCTGAATGATTTGATGTATTTCCTAAACATTTACGAGACTTAATATACTTAGAGAAGCTTGACATGATTGTACTCTGTGTCAAAGTCTATTCATAATTGTTTATTTGAGGACTTTACTTTATCACTTGCTGTGGTGTAAAATAATATAGTTTTTATTTCTGTATATAAATTATATTTGATTTTCTATTTTAATATAAATGTAGTAGTATTCTCAAAATTTAATTGAATATTATTGTTGATAACACTAGTTGTGGTAGACTTTAGTTTTTCTTTGTATACTGGTACTGGTTTTCATCCTTTGTTATGTTATATTGTTTCTTGTACGAGCCAAATCTAAAACAGATTCAATTTGCAAAACCAAATATCGGTACGTAACGCTGATGACTAGTTTCACTTGCCCGTGGTACCGGTACCGAGGCAAAAAAAAAACACTGACAGCAGTACTGACTTAGACTACGTTGAATTTCTGCTTCCTCCACCCACAGGCTCAAGATATTTGTTGTTGAGCCCCCTTCCCACCAACTGGCGCTAGCAATTAAACATGGGTGAAGGGGAGATAATGGCTCAGACAAATGTCACGTCTTACCAGATGGTGCATCGCTGATCAAGTGTGTGTCTAGTCTGTGTCTACGTGCTCCAGTGTGTGTCTGGGTAGTCCAGTGTGTGTCTAAGCGAAGATATGGACTGTTTATTCCCTCGCTACATAATGGCGATGTGTCCCGTACAAACGCTGCCTGTTTAGTTAACAACTTAGCGGTGATGAAATAGTTTCGTTGAAAGTCAAATAGTTAAATAGCAAAAGAACATCACACATCAGTTATTATCTCAGTAGAATAAGAAAATCACACATCAGTTCATTAAAATAACATCACACATCAGATCATTATCTCAGTAGAAGAAAAAAATCACACATCAGTTCATTATCTCAGTAGAAGAAAAACATCACACATCAGTTCATTATCTCAGTAGAAGAACATCACACATAAGTTCTTTTGAAGAACATCACACATCAGTTCATTATCTAAGTAGAAGAAAAACATCACACATCAGTTCATTAAAAGAACATAACTCATAAGTTCATTAGAAGAACATCACACATCAGTTCATTAGATGAAATCACACAATAGTTCATTTTAAGAACATCACTCAACAGTTCATTAAAAGAACATCACTCATCAGTTCATTAGAAGAACATCACATCAAATCATTATCTCAGTAGAAGAAGAACATCACACATCAGTTCATTTTCTCAGTTGAAGAAGAACATCACACATCAGTTCATTATCTCAGTAGAAGAAGAACATCACAAGTTAGTATATTATCTCAGTATAAAAAGAACATCACAAATAAGTTATTTTGAAAAACATTAGACATAAGTTTATTATCTCCGTAGAAGAAGAACATCACACATCCGTTTATTAGAAGAACATCACTCATCAGTTCATTAGAAGAACATCACACATCAGTTCATTAGAAGAACATCACACATCAGTTCATTAGAAGAACATCACACATCAGTTCATTAGAAGAACATCACACATCAGTTCATTAGACGAGCATCACTCGTCAGTTCATTAGAAGAACATCACTCATCAGTTCATTATCTCAGTATAAGTATAACATCACAAATCAGTTCATTAGAAGAACATCCCAAACCAGTTCATTAGAAGAACATCACACATCAGTTCATTAGAAGAACATCACACAACAGTTCATTATCTCAGTATAAGAAGAACATCTCTCATCAGTTCATTAGAAGAACATCACTCATCAGTTTATTAGAAGAACATCACACATCAGTTCATTAGAAAAACATCACACGTCAGTTCATTATCTCAGTAGAAGAAGAACATCACACATCAGTTCATTTTCTCAGTTGAAGAAGAACATCACACATCAGTTCATTATCTCAGTAGAAGAAGAACATCACAAGTTAGTATATTATCTCAGTATAAAAAGAACATCACAAATAAGTTATTTTGAAAAACATTAGACATAAGTTTATTATCTCCGTAGAAGAAGAACATCACACATCCGTTTATTAGAAGAACATCACTCATCAGTTCATTAGAAGAACATCACACATCAGTTCATTAGAAGAACATCACACATCAGTTCATTAGAAGAACATCACACATCAGTTCATTAGACGAGCATCACTCGTCAGTTCATTAGAAGAACATCACTCATCAGTTCATTATCTCAGTATAAGTATAACATCACAAATCAGTTCATTAGAAGAACATCCCAAACCAGTTCATTAGAAGAACATCACACATCAGTTCATTAGAAGAACATCACACAACAGTTCATTATCTCAGTATAAGAAGAACATCTCTCATCAGTTCATTAGAAGAACATCACTCATCAGTTTATTAGAAGAACATCACACATCAGTTCATTAGAAAAACATCACACGTCAGTTCATTATCTCAGTAAAAGAAGAACATCACACATCAGTTCATTATCTCAGTAGAAGAAGAACATCACACATGAGTTCATTATCTCAGTAGAAGTAGAAAAAAACACATAAGTTAATTATCTCAGTAGAAGAAGTACATCACACATCAGTTCATCATCTCAGTAGAAGAAGAACATCAAAAGTCAGAGTATTATCTCAGTAGAAAAAGAACATCACAAATAAGTTCTTTTAGAGAACATTACTTTTAAGTTTATTATCTCCGTAGAAGAACATCACACATCAGTTCATTATCTCAGTAGAAGAAGAACATCACACATCATTTCATCATCTCAGTAGAAGAAGAACATCACACGTCAGTTTATTTTCTCAGTATTAATTAGAAGAACATCACAAATCAGTTCATTACAAGAACATCCCTAATCAGTTCATTAGAAGAACATCACACATCAGTTCATTATCTCAGTATAAGAAGAACATCACTCATAAGTTCACTAGAAGAACATCACTCATCAGTTCATTAGAAGAACATCACAAATCAGTTCATTAGAAGAACATCACAAATCAGTTCATTAGAAGCACATAACACGTCAGTTCTTTATCTCAGTAGAAGAAGAACATCACACATCAGTTCTTTATCTCAGTAGAAGAAGAACATCACACATCAGTTCATTATCACAGTAGATGAAGAACATCACACATCAGTTCCTTAGCAGAACATCTCTAATCAGTTCATTAGAAGAACATCACACATCAGTTCACTAGAAGAATATCACACATCAGTTCATCAGAAGAACATCACACATCAGTTCATTATCTCAGTATAAGAAGAACATCACACATCAGTTCATTAGAAGAACATCACACATCAGTTCATTAGAAGAACATCACACATCAGTTCATTAGAAGCACATATAAACTCAGTTCTTTATCTCATTAGAAGAAGAACATCAAACATCAGTTCTTTATCTCAGTAGAAGAAGAACATCTCACATCTCAGTAGAAGTAGAAAAAAAACCACATAAGTTAATTATCTCAGTAGAAGAAAACATCACACATCAGTTCCTTTGCAGAACATCACACATCAGTTCATTAGAAGAACATCACTCATCATTTCATTGTCTCAGT
This sequence comes from Lymnaea stagnalis, assembly GCA_964033795.1. Lineage (NCBI taxonomy): Eukaryota > Metazoa > Mollusca > Gastropoda > Lymnaeidae > Lymnaea > Lymnaea stagnalis. The sequence goes on from CAXITT010000431.1 coordinate 169,958, forward strand.
AGAAGAATAACATCACACATTATTTCATTATCTCAGTAGAAGAAGAACGTCACACATCAGTTAATTATCTCAGTAGAAGAAATACATCGAACATTAGTTCATTATCTCAAAAGAAGAAGAACATCACTTATCAGATCATTAAAATAACATCACACATCATTTCATTAGAAGAACATCACACATCAGTTCATTAGAAGAACATCACACATCAGTTCATTAGAAGAACATCACACATCAGTTCATTGGAAGAACATCACACATCAGCTCATTAGAAGAACATCACACATTAGTTCATTTGAAGAGCATCACTGATCAGTTCATTAAAAGAACATCACTCATCTGTTCATAAGAATAACATCACACATCAGTTCATTATCTCAGTATAAGAAGAACATCACAAATCAGTTCAATATCTCAGTGGAAGATAAACATCACACATCAGTTCATTATCTCAGTAGAAGAAGAACAACACACATTAGTTCATTATCTCAGTAGAAGAAGAACATCACACATCAGTTCATTATCTCAGTAGAAGAACATCATACATCAGTTAATTAGAAGAACATCACACATCAGTTCATTATTTCAGTAGAAGAAGAACATCACACATCAGTTCATTATCTCAGTAGAAGAAGAACATCACACGAGTTTATTATCTCAGTAGAAAAAGAACATCACACATCAGTTCATTATCTCAGTAGAGGAAGAACATCACACATCAGTTCAATATCTCAGTGGAAGATAAACATCACACATCAGTTCATTATCTCAGTAGAAGAAAAACATCACACATAAGTTTTTTTGAAGAACATTACACATCAGTTTATTATCTCTGTAGAAGAAGAAAATCACACATCCGTTCATTAAAAGAACATCACACATCAGTTCATTAGAAGAACATCACACATCAGTTCATTAGAAGATCATCACTCATTAATTCATTGTCTCAACATTTTTGTTTGATGCTTATCGTTATCCGTCTAGCATCGATTTTTTATCGAACAATTCCCCTAAGTAAAAAGTACTTTAATTACGATGCCCTGTCCGTTATCAAGTTGCCAACGTCCTGTTCAGTTCCAGTGAGTTAACTACGCCCCTCCACGTATCGAGTTATCTACGTTCCTGTCGGTAGTGAGCTACCAACTTCGTGTCCAGTGAGCTGTGAAGTCCTGTGGCCTGTCCGGTCACTCAGTTTAACAGCGCCCTGTCCTGTTGCAACGAGCCACCAACGTCCCACCCCGCATCAAGCTTCCTATGCCCGATCCTGTATTGGTGAGTTACCCACGAACTGTCCAGTGTCGGCGATACGCCTACATTCTGTCCAGTGAGCTGCCGATGTCCCGTGACCCGTCCCGGTCACCCACACCTCAATGACTGTGTCCCAAGATCGCCATATAGGACAATTGAAGTTTGTGAGAGAACTATTGACAGTAAAGAACCATTGACACTTAATTAAGCCCAGTGTGTGTTTTGAATAATATTTAAATTCTATAGGACTTTCCACGAACCAGGCAAGTTGGATTTTTATTGTTTAAAACATTTTTGGCATTAATTTTCTTATGACTTATGTATTAACATTTTTTTTACCTGGGTAGAATTTAGATTTTTGCTAGAGTTAGTAGACAGCGATTGGTCCTTAAAACTTAATTATTGTTTATTGTATGATCACCCTTAGTTTGCATTGCTATGGCTGGATATGTCAGTAGGAAATGGAGTTTAGAAGAAATTAGGCATGTGGGTGTGTTACTTCTTTATACGGGAGAGAACCTAGAGGAATATATAAGAGTTAAGGTCGAAGAACACATACGGGAAGAGAGAGAGGAAGAACTTAGAGCTAGAGAGGAAGAACATAGACATAGAGAGGAAGAACGTATAAATAGACAGAGAGAGGAAGAACGTATAGATAGACAGAGAAAGGAAGAACGTATAGATAGAGATAAACAGAGTCAGAGACAATTTGAACTAGATAAACTAGATGAAAAAATTAGACTGGCGAAATTAGAGGCAGAACGACGGGAAATTATTTTAAAGAGACAGGCATATTATTATAGCGACAGTGACGATGACGAGAGTCAAGGGGAAGAAATATATTATGGCATTGCCAGCATTCACTGTGAGAATCCCTATAAAAATTTTAATAGAGTTTCTATTAATGTAAGTGAAAACAAATATGTGGATAACGGTGGACATACTCATGATCCTGACCCCAGGCAAGAGCCGGCCTCGCAACCACGGTTCATAGCTAAAGATACTGAGGAACAAAATGATATTATTGCCTCTGCTGACGACTCAATTTTTTTTAATGGAAATGACAGTGAATTGTTAATTGATCCGTCGGCTAACGTTAAAAGGGACAACGTTGACCGTGCTGACATACCCCCAGTGGCAAAGGGTACAGATATAGCTTTAGATTCATGTCAAAACGAGGTTGAAGTAGTTGGTGTATCCCAGGAAGTCCAATGTAAAGAAGAAAGGGGACGACAATTTAATAAGGTAGAAGTCATTGGAAATGACCTTAGGTGGACGTATGTAGGGGATTGTCCCAGCGTCACAGTATGTAATAAACTGGTTGTTATGGAAACGGGCTGCATTGAAAGCAAAGAGAACCCTGTTCTAATGTCTGAGGACATGATTTTTGTTGTATCTCATGGTGAGCCATCAGATAATGTAAGTCCTGAAGTTGATTTTTTGCGTGAAGTTGATGAGGTGAGTGTAATCCCTGAGGTGGGGGAAGGAGAGAAAATTGTTGTTGATACCGGTAACTATTGTGATGTAAATGGTTCACTGTGTAATGTGAGCAAAGATTGCTCAAATGTTGATATTTTTACAGAGATATGTACTGATAATGAATATGATAATGTGAGCCAGGTGTGCTCAGGTTTTGATGTTACTGCAGAGATCTGCAATGAAAATGTATCACAAGTTTTTATGAGCAGGGGTTGCTCAAAATTTTATAGTATTACAGAGAGCTGTAATGATAATGAATCACCTGTAAATGTGAGCCAGGGCTGCTCAAAATTTCATATTGTTACGGATAATTGTAATGATAATGAATCACCTGTAAATGTGAGCCAGGGCTGCTCAAATTCACATATTGTTACAGATAGCTGTAATGAAAATAAATTCCCAAGTAATGTGAGTGAAGGTTGTCGAGATTTTGAGAGCCAGGAGTGCTCTAACATTAAGTTGGAAACCAATGTTGAAAGTGTTAAAGAGAGCGCTGCCAGCTCTAAAGGTGCACTTGTTTATGATTTTCAAGAGGAGGTGAGTTGTCAGGTCCATGAGTTGGGAGGTGAGGCTTTTAATTGTATTGTTAAACAAAATGAATCTGTTAAAATGAACTGTTGCCATGATTGCCCTGAAGTTCCTGATTTGTTTGAGTTTCTTTTTTATGAGACTCGTTTTTCATTTTGTAACAATTTAAAAATATGTATTGTAAAACTGAGGTTTCACATGAGTTATGACCACGGGTCAAAAGAACAGGGAGAGATAATTTTAATTATAATAAACATGTTGAAGCATAAAGTTGTGAAATCCACGGACAAAAGATATGTCCCGCCATCTGTAGCTGTGTTATTTAAGAGCAAATAAAGGCTGCTCAAATTGAGGTGAGACATCTCTCACCTGTAATAATGTTAGATAGTTTTGTGTTTCTATAGTGATGACCATTGGTTTTATTTAAAAATACACCTTTTTGATGATATGATTTGGATTAACTTAGTTATAGTTGCAACTTCAGTAAGGATATTGATGTATTTGCCCGGATTTTTGAGATACAAATATAATTATTTTTATTGGTATGAAAAATGAAAATTAATGTTGACATTCAATTTTAATGGTCTGATTTTTATTGTGGTACATGAATTTTTAACTCTTGAATTGCATTTAAAATTATGTACGAAGGATTGTTTATTTTATTGCAGTATATCATAAATCTGTTTGATTTTCAGTGATACCTAAATAATGTTTTTTGATAAGGACCATTCATATGGCTGAAGGGTTCTTCTTGATGTAATTGATGTAAATTTTGTATGTCTGGTGACGATTTCACTCCCTGAGTAAAATCTGAAATGAAAGAGGGGGGATATGTCGAGTATGAGCGTTCATTAGGAATTGTTGCGACTCAATATTATGTTCATTAGTTGTTGAACGCTTTTCCCGCGCTTGACTATTATAGTTAGTGAACGCTCTTCCCGCCATTGTATTTATGACGTATTTTTATGCTGAGTCGTGACGTATTGTCTATGCAGTGTTGTGACGTATGTTTTAGTCGTGCGGCAGTCTTGAGTGGAACCTTGGAGTGATAGGATGTTTATTATATTTACTTAGATATTAAAGTTATAGTTATTATCAAAAGGAGTTGAGTTTGTTAATTGATAGTTAGAATAGTACGACGCTTCAACGTATGAAAGAACTGACGAATGTAATCAATCCAAGAAGACGTATAGGAGTTGACAACTGGAGCCAAGGAGGAGAGAGACTCCCACTCAAGTTATGGAAGTAATGTAAAGACAGCATAGGGCGCATGACACTGGAGCCAAGGAGGAGAGAGACTCCCACTCAAGTTATGGAAGTGTTGTAAACACAGCATAGGGCGCATGACACTGGAGCCAAGGAGGAGAGAGACTCCCACTCAAGTTATGGAAGTGTTGTAAAGACAGCATAGGGCGCATGACACTGGAGCCAAGGAGGAGAGAGACTCCCACTCAAGTTATGGAAGTGTTGGACTCTTGTTGCGGGCTGTCAGACGTGGTGCAATCAAGTTGAACTTGGAAGAGCCTATTAAAAATATGACAGTCATGTGCAGTCAGATTTCGTCAGGCATGTGCTGTCAGATTTCGTCAGTCATGTGCTGTCAGATTTCGTCAGGCATGTGCTGTTAGATTTCGTCAGTCATGTGCTGTCAGATTTCGTCAGGCATGTGCTGTTAGATTTCGTCAGTCATGTGCTGTCAGATTTCGTCAGTCATGTGCTGTCAGATTTCGTCAGGCATGTGCTGTTAGATTTCGTCAGTTATGTGCTGTCAGATTTCGTCAGTCATGTGCTGTCAGATTTCGTCAGGCATGTGCTGTTAGATTTCGTCAGTCATGTGCTGTCAGATTTCGTCAGGCATGTGCTGTTAGATTTCGTCAGGCATGTGCTGTTAGATTTCGTCAGTCATGTGCTGTCAGATTTCGTCAGGCATGTGCTGTCAGATTTCGTCAGTCATGTGCTGTTAGATTTGGTCAGGCATGTGCTGTTAGATTTCGTCAGTCATGTGCTGTCAGATTTCGTCAGTCATGTGCTGTCAGATTTCGTCAGTCATGTGCTGTCAGATTTCGTCAGTCATGTGCTGTCAGATTTCGTCAGGCATGTGATGTCAGATTTCATCAGGCATATGCTGTCAGGTTTCGTCAGGCATATGCTGTCACATTTCGTCAGTCAAGTGCTGTCAGATTTCGTCTATCTCCGAGTCCAATTTTGAGACGAAATCTGACAGCACATCCCGATGGTATTGTCAGACTAAACGTTGCCCGGTAATCAACACAAGAAATTAAGTTCCATGATGTACTTTATGTGCTCGAACTAAATTATTACCTATTTAGTGTTGACCACGCAAATGAGGCAGGAAAAACTGTTGTGCTCAATGACCAAGGATGTAAAATAATTAAGATAAACTTCTAGCAAAAGAGGTGTGGACTAGACGCTACGGACATTTAGGGTTTCAAAACCTCAGAAAAATGGCTGTAGGAAAACTAGTTGATGGACTTTATTATGAATAACTGCCAAATTGTATTTGTGTGAAGGGCATGTTGGAGCTCGATATTTTCTTACCTTTATTGACGATTGCATTCGCTATACATGGGATTATGTCCTAAATCATAAAGATGAGCTTTTCAAATGTTTCATTGAGTGTTAAGTAATGGTTGACAAGTCAATTGAAAAAGGCCGTATGCACCGAAAACGAAGCAGAGTTTTTTGCTTCAAGTCATCTTGAAAGTTATATGAAGAGAAAAGGGATAAGTCAGGAACTGACTGTTCCAAAAACACTAGAATAGAATGGAATAGAATTCAGTAGATAAACAAGACTGTTGTTGAAACAGCATATTCGATGCTGGCTAAAGCACAGCCACCACATAAATTCTGGCAGTGCCGGAAGCTGTATATCTGCAGAAATGAAGTCATGTTAAGGCTCTTCAAGGTTCTACCTCATGTGAGGTGTTAACTGAAACGAAGCCAAGTGTCGATCCCCTAAACATGTTTGGATGTGTTGCATATGCACACATTCCAAGCGATGAAGACATAATTTTGATTCAAAAGCACATAAACGCATTTCTTAGGGTCCATGATCTATGACAAAGGTTATCGCCTACACAATTTGAAGACCGATGGGATGATGTACGGCGAGATATTCTAGTTAATGAAAACAAGTGCGGTCTCGAGAAGGAGAATGAAATGTCTTAACTCAGGAACTATCACCTATATAGCTAGATTTTATTGAGTGCCACAGAACGGTTGTTACGGAGGAGGGCTCCGGTCCTGACTTGTCACAAACTATATTGACTTAGTAGTGGTCAGTACTGGACCGCTCCTCTCTGTGATTTATATTGTGTATACTTAAGGGGTTGAGACAGACAAAAACACAACGTAGACTTGAACAAAATCCAACAACACAAACTCAAGGTGTTCAATGATGAAATAGACTATATTTATTTAACAAAGCATTACTTCTATAGTCTTCACTAATTGTCAGCAATCTAATATGAATCTCTAAAGCTATGACTGTTCAACTGTATCCTTTCAACTATTCCCATGTCAACTAGACAACTGTCGTCTCCTGATCTCTCTCGACTGTTCTACCTCTACTCGACTGATATACCTCTCAAATACCGATATACCTCTCAACTGCTGCTATACCTCTCAACTGCTGCTATACCTCTCAACTCCGCTGTCTCGAAAAACTTCTCCCTTATTTTTGCCCGTCGTGACTATAAACTCTACTAGCTAACCATCCCACGGTCATTGAGTTGCCACATCATTAAAGACAACATTCCCCAACCGGATCCGTTACCCCCTAACGTCTATTCCGTGTCCTTACCCAGCTATTAGCAGCTATCACGTTGAGACATTGCTGATAATTAATCGAACTCTACCCATGGTCTTCGTGAACATTCCATTTCCACGACTTGTTAATCGAAAACATTGGTGATACCCGTTCCCACACTGTCCCCCTGGATTCTCGATTTCCCCAAACTATAATGTCTTCCCTCGACTAACATAAACTCTGCCGATGGCAGGCTAACAATTCCCACATCTCTTGTACATTTGTGCGGCATCCACGCCCATGGCTCCCGTCTCCAGCATGGTCATTTGTGACATTGAGAATGATGTCGATGAAGAAGTGTATCAAATTGATGATCCTGATAATGCTTGTATTGATAAACCAAATGAGGAGCTAGATGCGAGAGTTAAACTCCCATAAATCGAGACGGTTAGTGGATGAACTTGACTTAGGATCAAGACGAACCCAGAACAATGAGTTAAGTCATGGCGAGCTCACAGAAGTATTCTCAATGGCGAGCTCACAGAAGTAGTCTCAATGGCGAGCTCACAGAAGTAGTCTCAATGGCGAGCTCACAGAAGTAGTCTCAATGGCGAGCTCACAGAAGTAGTCTCAATGGCGAGCTCACAGAGGTAGTCTCAATGGCGAGCTCACAGAGGTAGTCTCAATGGCGAGCTCACAGAAGTAGTCTCAATGGCGAGCTCACAGAAGTAGTCTCAATGGCGAGCTCACAGAAGTAGTCTCAATGGCAAGCTCACAGAAGTAGTCTCAATGGCGAGCTCACAGAAGTAGTCTCAATGGCGAGCTCACAGAAGTAGTCTCAATGGCGAGCTCACAGAAGTAGTCTCAATGGCGAGCTCACAGAAGTAGTCTCAATGGCGAGCTCACAGAAGTAGTCTCAATGGCGAGCTCACAGAAGTAGTCTCAATGGCGAGCTCACAGAAGTATTCTCAATGGCGAGCTCACAGAAGTAGTCTCAATGGTTAACGGTGATAAAGAAATAAATTTGATCGGACCAAGAAAAATTGTCTGGGACTTACGTAGAGCTGCCAGAAGGAAAAAAAGCAATAGGAAGCAAGCTGGTCTTTACGATCAAGGTAAACGCTGAGGAAAAAACAAAGATCGGTTGGTTGCACAGAGCTACTTACATATAGATTGGATTGGACTATGATGAAACATTCTGTCTAGTTTTTAGACCTGAGTCAGTGCGCGCAATCATTGCTATAGCTGCAACATACAATCTACAGTTGCATCAGATGAATGTGACAACAGCCTTTTAAATTTGGAGTATTAGAGGAAGAGCTATTCATGAAAAAACCATTCAAAGAGCACAGCATAATGCAGCTCGCATTGTGTCGACCATGCGAAAACACTTATGAGAGAGCTGCATTGGCTGCCTGTCTGTGCTCGCATAGAGTACGACATTGTAACTCTGTGCTACCGCTGCTTGCTTGACCTGGCGTCGTCCTATCTCAAAGCGCTCATGACGCCTTATGTACCCGCTAGACAAATCCGCTCATCCGATAGTGGCAAACTCTCGATACCACGTGTTCGCCTTGAGACGTATCGAAGGCGCACGTTCCCATTTGTTGGCCCAACAGTTTGGAACACACTTTCTGACGCTCTCAGAAACAGCCAGACACTGGAGTTTTCAAAGCCGATTTGAAAACATATCTATTTCGCAAACACCTGTTGGGGTGATGTTGTCTACCATCTTTTCCAGCTAGCTATTATCTCCTGGATGGATAGTGGCCTGTGTTGTTTATGGTTGCAAGGGATGAAAGACTTAGAATGGGTATTCTCATAAGCAGTTTTTGTAATGTTGCGTTTTGTATTTCAAATATAGATTTTTTTCATTTCTCCTTTAATATGGATGGCTTTGTACCAAGCCTTTGAGGATGAAGCGTGATTTTCAAATAAGCTTTAAACAACCAAAAGAGTTTGTTGAACAGAGAAAGACAAACCTTGTCTGTAAATTAAGGAAAAGTCTATATGGACTGATGCTGGAGCACAGCACTTGTTGGGTTCAAGCAGACATCAAGTGAGCACTGTATGCAGACATCAAGTGAGCACTGTATGTAGACATCAAGTGAGCACTGTATGTAGACATCAAGTGAGCAGTGTATGCAGACATCAAGTGAGCACTGTATGTAGACATCAAGTGAGCACTGTATGTAGACATCAAGTGAGCACTGTATGTAGACATCAAGTGAGCAGTGTATGCAGACATCAAGTGAGCACTGTATGTAGACATCAAGTGAGCACTGTATGTAGACATCAAGTGAGCACTGTATGTAGACATCAAGTGAGCACTGTATGTAGACATCAAGTGAGCACTGTATGTAGACATCAAGTGAGCACTGTATGTATACAAGTAAGGAGGAGACATCACTTGTTGGGTTCAAGCAGACATCAAGTGAGCACTGTATGTATACAAGTAAGAAGGAGACATCACTTGTTGGGTTCAAGCAGACATCAAGTGAGCACTGTAGGTATACAAGTAAGAAGGAGACATCACTTGTTGGGTTCAAGCAGACATCAAGTGAGCACTGTATGTATACAAGTAAGAAGGAGACATCACTTGTTGGGTTCAAGCAGACATCAAGTGAGCACTGTATGTATACAAGTAAGAAGGAGACAGCACTTGTTGGGTTCAAGCAGACATCAAGTGAGCACTGTATGTATACAAGTAAGAAGGAGACATCACCATACTTTTAGTCTATGTGGATGACATCCTATTAGCTGCTAGGAACACTAAACATGTAGGCTGCTTGCCCTTTCCTATCAGGCATGTTTGGCATGTAGATGGGAAAGACAAGGTCTTTGAGGGGGAATTAGTTGCATTGGTAACAAAAGAGGAGTTATCGTGAAGTATAGTGTATATGACATTCAGGTCATTCTCGTTACTGCTTTAATTACAGATGCCTTGATGGGAGATTTTAGTTCTATTTAGATAATTTCATACATTTTGTTGCTCTTTGGTTTTCTCTTCTTATTTGACTACATTTTTTTATTTTTTTTTCCATTTTCCGTTTTCAGGATGGTTTGTTGACATTTTTAAAGCTGCCATTAATTATTTGGGCATTTATTTAGAAAATTAATATGTCATTATGTGTACTTTTAAAAATGCACGAGCCAATGATTTTGTTGTTTAGTTAAGAATTGATTACTTTTAATACTTTTTTCTTTTTCATTTATTTTGTTCACTTTTCAAGCTAGAGTTAATAATTGTTACCATCTGTTTTAAAGAGTTCATTGTGTAAGTAGTTTTAAATAGTATGAATCATTGATGTGGTAGTTCAGGTTTGACTTCATTATATTTCATTATTTTTTAAAATACAAATACCCTGTATCTATTTTTCTATTTTTCTTTTTAAAGGATTTGTTCATTACTTGTAATGCTAGTATGAGTTACTGTACTGTAAGCATTTATTTAGAAAATTATAATGTTTCGATATATTTTATATACCATGTAGGAAACATTGAATTTGATTTTTTTAAAAATTGGTTTTGTTTTTGTCTTGATTATCTTTTTAATACTTTTCCAATTCTTCTTTTTCATGCTGTCATGTTTACTTGTAATGCTAGTATTAGTGACTGTTTGCATTTATTTAGTAAAAACTTCAACTTGTATGAACCATTGCCATTCTCTTTTTGTTTTGTTTATTGGAAAGCACTTTTTTATCCCACCCCCCCCCTTTTTTTTTTCTTTCTAGTTAGGACATTTTTAAATTTACCATCAGCATCACATACAGGAACATATTAATATGTGGATTGCTTTACTTTAACAATATGAAACAGACATTTCTTTTGTTTTGCTTTGATGACTTTGACTCTATATTTGAATAATTTATAAATAACACTTCTCAATTTCTTTTCAGAAAGTTTTCAAAGTCCCATCAAATAATTAGAAGCACTGATTAATTTCATGTAATCATATTATATCAAAAAATATATGGTAACCAGACAAAACGACAAGTGACAAAACGACAAGGTAACCAAACGACAAGGTGACCAAACGACAAGGTAACCAAACGACAAGGTAACCAAACGACAAGTCTTCAACGCCTTACATCGGTGTTTCCCAACGTGGAGCCCACGCCCCACAGAGGGGTAATTTGATTGTTTAGGGGACAGGTAGAAAATGAGCTATCTAGAATTTGAAAACCAACCGTCTACTCGTTTGTTGAACCACTTATCTTTAACAACTTTTGAGGAACTGTCAAAATTGGCCTACAATTTGCTTTTTTTTTTCTTTTTTTTTTGGCGATAATTTTTTTTTTTTTAATCCAAAATAAACCTAATTTTTTTTTTCTTTTTCTTTTTATTGGTGTTTAGTTTGTACGTCCTTAAAAAAAATATTTTTAACAGGGAGAAAATGAGCTATCTAGAATTTGAAAACCAACCGGCTACTTGTTTGTTGAACCACTTATCTTTAACAACTTTTGAGGAACTGTCAAAATTGGCCTACAATTTGCTTTTTTTTTTCTTTTTTTTTTGGCGATAATTTTTTTTTTTTAATCCAAAATAAACCTAATTATTTTTTTCTTTGTCTTTCTATTGGTGTATAGTTTGTACGTCCTAAAAAAAAATATTTTTATAATGAGTAACATACAATTATTTTTTGTATATCTGTCCTTGCCCATCGTTGACATCAAATATGATTTTTAGCTGTTTCAAATGACTGGATTATCATTATCTTTATTTTCAGGCTGAGTTATAATGAACTATGCAGCAAATAAAAAAAATAAAAAATCTCAGATTTGCCTTGCAGCGTATGGTGGCAGTAAATTATACTGAAAAACTTAAGTTGAGTAACAGCGTTACCCATTTTTATCAACAGAAATAATGTTGTGTTTCTTTATTATGGACTACGCAGTCAAAAGGTTAAACGGAAGTTTTAAAGTAATTCGTTGTGTAGTCCGCACTCACTTATGGACATTAATTAGATGATAATTATTAATTGATTTAGGGATGGAAAACCTTCATTCGACATTATCAGTGGCGTAGCTAGAGGGGTGCGGGCAAGAGGTCCGCACCATCCAATGGGGTGACAACAAATTGAAAGATTGAATATTTACAGAGCACACACACTGATTGATCTAACACAATTTCATTAAAGGATAATCGATCACACGTAAATTTTCCACTAATGTAACCAATCCAAATGCGTGCTTAAATAAAAGGTCAGAGTTGATGCGTCAGAAATGTTATGAATCTTAAATTAGGTCAGGAAAAACACCGTTTTGAACTTGATTAAGCGCCGTTTAAAGTGTTCGATAACTTTCGTAAGTGATAGGAAGCTATATTTATCTGAATTCTGAGCAATAAAGCTTTCCATTGATACCAAATACGATGTGATCGGCGATTATAAGTAAATGAATCGAATCGGTAGTAATATAAAATGATTTTTAAAATGCCTTTTAACAATTTATAAAATTAACAAAATAATCATTTTAAAATATTTTTCTAATATCTTGTAATAATTAATTTTTATTTATTAAAAAAAAAGATACAGATTTTTTAAACCAAATCGAAACCCAGAAATACCCCAAAATTCATATTTTCGCCGATTCTTAACTAGCTCCGCCCCTTAACCTTTGATCACGATTGTCATTATTTTACATATTGTCTGTGGTTTCACGTGCATCTGCTAGCTTTACATTTGGGGCGATCTACTCGAGGAAGTTACTCTTATACAGAAGTATCTACAGACTAAATGCTTGACTCTTGACAAAGTGGTAACCAACTTAGAGGGCTTAAGATTCTTTCCGCCGGAGAAGCGCTGTCACATAGTAGAAAATGCTGTTGAAAAAGAATATAATATAAGAACATGGTATGCTAAACGTATTTTGATAAACAGGATCAAAGATAATGGCTTAGAGCATTCATCAGAAAACAAGACAAAAAGGCAATTCAGGCTCATACCAGCAAGAAGCCAGTATATGAGCTGCTGACGTTTTGGCTTAGAGCCGGCAACAAATAGGAAATCTCTTAAGTTTACTGTGATCTAATAATGGTATTCTTCTTCTTCTATATCTTAAGGGCCCACGATCAATTTATTGATCATTTTGGCTCCTATGCATGTAGATGGGATTTGCAATGTTTCTGTTACTGGTGTTGATGAGGAAATCATGTACTAGGGGTTTGAAGGCTTGAGGCAATAGACACAAATGTGTCTAGTGTTGTCTCCTCAACCGTTCCTTTTGAAAGATTGTTCCAGTCCCTGATGGTCTTGGGCAGGAATGAGCAGCTCCTATACTGGCTTCTTGCTGGTATGAGCCTGAATTGCCTGTCATGGCCTCGTCGCTGTCTATGGGGGAGAGGGACGAGTTTCTGTTTAATACTGGAACAGTGGACCAGCCCATTATTTATCTTGTACATCATGGAGAGCCTGGATTGTCGTCGTCGTCGTTTCTCCAATGGTGACCAGCCTAGTGTTTCTAGCATGCTGCCAACACTAGAGGTATTCCTGTAGCGGTTTAGGACAAAGCGTGCTGCTCGTCGCTGGACCGCCTCCAACCTGTCAATACGTTTCTCCAATGGTGACCAGCCTAGTGTTTCTAGCATGCTGCCAACACTAGAGGTATTCCTGTAGCGGTTTAGGACAAAGCGTGCTGCTCGTCGCTGGACCGCCTCCAACCTGTCAATGCTCTTCTGGGTAAATGGATCCCAGACTGAAGATGCATAATCTAAAATCGGACGGATAAAGGCTTTATATGCTCTTTCTTTCACACAGGAGTTGCCAATCTTTAGATTTCGCCTTAAGAACCCTAGGGTCTTGTTTGCTTGGTTACATACATTGTTAATATGCTCGTCCCATCGGACCTCTCTTTGAATGGTAACACCCAGGTACTTTACGGAGGAAACTTGCTCACGTATATGGCCGTGCAGTTCGTATTGGTAGTGTAGAGGAGTACAACTTCTAGAGACTGATAGTTTCTGGCACTTGGCAGGGTGAAATTCCATGTCCCAGCTCATCTGTTAGCTAACAGATTGAGATCCTGTTGTAGCTGGTCCTGGTCAGATCTGTTGGCGATCGTCCTATACACTGCTGTGTCATCTGCGAACGGTCTTGCCTGTGATGTCTGTTTCTCGGGTAGGTCATTAATGTATGCTAGGAAAAAACAGGGGCCCAGGACTGATCCCTGGGGGACCCCTGACTTCACATCGACAAAGGAGTAGCTTGTACCGTCCACAACTACTGATTGGCGTCGGTGGCTGAGGAAGCTAGAGATCCATGTTTTAGTTGTGCCCTGGATCCCATATCTCTGGAGTTTGTGTAGAAGCAAACTATGATTCACCCGGTCAAATGCTTTTGCGAAGTCCATTACTAGCACGTCAGTCTGCTTGTGGTTCTCCAGATTGGTCATCAGGTCTTCTACAAATTCGAGAAGCTGGGTCNAATGATAAATCAGCTACTATAGACTATGCCCATCAAGGGCGTCATTTCATGTTTTTTTCGGGGGAGGGGGAGGGGCAAAACTAAAACGTGGTCTGCTTGTTAAGTTGTTTATTAATGGAGGCGCCACACATGGGCGCCCGCAGAAAACTTTCTAGGGGGGGGGGGCAAAAAATTAAATATTTTTCAAGGGGGGGGGGCAAATTTAAAAAAAAAATGTTTTAATGTAGTTTTAATTTACTGTAACGTATTTGTATGGTGAACGAACGGACAGGACATCAGCTTAGTTACTTTCTCTTTATTTTCTCTTTGCTTCAATACATTTTTTGTCTATTTTTGTCCAAAAAAATTTTTTTCCAATCAATCCCCCCTGCGGGCGCCCATGGCGCCACAGAACATAACAATTTAAAAAAAAAAAACCTGCAAATAAGGGGTTGGGGGGCAAATGCTCCCCTGCCCTACACAAATGATGTCCCTTATGCCCATTGTTACGATAGAGCAAACCTGGCTACTCATTTGGAAGATGATAGCAGCTAGAAACTATACTATAATTGTCAGCTTTACTGATAATAATCATATTTATACCACAAACAATGATATTTAGTCCTTAACAACCTTTCAATTGATTCTGCATTATAACATGTAAGTGAAACAACTTTTTGGAATGTTTTTCCTATAATTTTGTGTCATTAAAATAGATCAGCATAAAGTAAAATGTATTTGTAAATTTATTTATAATATAATCATTGGGGGGGGGGGAGGGGGTATAAAATGTTGACATAATTAAAAAGGGGGGGGGGGTGTCATTAAAAGTTTGACAGTTGTTCACAAGGGGGATGAGAGGGTAAAAAATTGCTTAAAAATTGTTTACGTAATTTATGGCCGACCCCTATGTCAAATTCTCCGTACCTACATAGTCATCAGTTTCTTTTGAATTGTTAAAAAATATCAACTATATCTAAATACAAATTACATTTCTAAGTGCACATTTGGACTGGCTATCAATAAGCCAAATTGTAAGGTTGTAATTTTCTATTTCTTAACACCAGTTGCATTCTTTGAATGATGTTCATTTGGTGGCCCATTTCTCAACACTCTCCCCTATTCATTATACGAGGCTATTTAGCGAAATGCATATACACTAACACAATATAAATTCAGTTTGACACATGAATATCCCCTTTTAATGAATATCAGGGAATATCAGGGATTCTTTCAGCTATATCTCGGGGGAGGGGGGAGCACTCCCCCGGGGAAGGCCAAGTGCCCACCCGGAGCAAAAATATGTCCAACAATAAATCAACTGGCACTGCCCCCCCTCCCCCCCCAAAAAAATCTGAAGTGGCCCCCCTCCCCCCCTCCCCGGGTAAAATTTCTGAAATAATCACTGTTCATGATGTTAGTTATTAGAGGAGGGTTTCACAGGCCATGGTATGTGAGTTTTGACCAAAGACATTGGGGCGTAAATTGTTTTCTATGTGGTCGCGAACAGGCACGCCCCCCCCCTCCCCACCCACCCATTATTTTTTCTAAATCGATCTTCTTTTTATCAGTGTCTTTAAATTTTATATAAAATTGCAATCCTAACAGTAAATATACAATTGTGTTGAAAAATCAACATAAATTTAAAATGCAAAAAACTTGAATTAGAATGAATTTGATTGAGGGCTTGCTTTCACCTTCGCTTTCATGCCTTCTGGGCGTATCTAAAATTTTGAATGTACATAAAGAACACTATAGTAATTGTATAAAATGGGAAATAAAATTATATCGGGAATTGTGGGATTAAAAATTAGGAAAATTAATGAAAAATGTACACATTTTGTTTTCTGTACCATTGTAAATTTGACTCAACCAAATTTCAACATTCGTTGCTAGGAGATGCCACGATAAGCCTAGCGCGTTAAAAATACTGGCAAGTTGATACAATATTTACTTCCGGGTTAGCATTACAGCACCTGACTGATAGTGTTTTTGAGTAATTAGTGTATAACTTTGTCGTGCATATATACATTACATCCATTGCTTATAAATAAAGATATTAAAAGATAAACAGAACTCAATATAGTTTAAGAATCAATACACATGGGGCTTTAGATTTATAAATTTAAAAATTTCAATGTCAATATCAAGTCCCCAAGCTTCTGTGACTGGTGGGGCGACGCCCACTAATCACACTGCTGACTGGGAGTTCGATCGTTTTGATGATGGCTCGCGCAGTAAGTCGAATCCTTTTATAAAACTTTAATGATTCATATCTAATTCCTACGCAATTCTTAAATTATAATGAATGTTATATTCAATGAACAAGGAAAAAAAACCAACACAAAATAGTCTACTAATAATAATACTAATAATCAAAGTGGCTATTTGGACCTGGACCTGGGTATCACTTCTTGATGTAGTAAACTAAGTCTATTCATTATGGATAACGACAATTGTTACATTTGTAAAATAAAACCATTATCATTGTTAAAGATTTTTGCTTATGATAATAATATACAATGACCTAAAGTGCTGAAGAAACCACTAAAATTTGGGAGCTACATTAAAAAATGTTGAGAAACACTGATTATAAATTATAATACTGAGGGAAACTAGTTTTTATTTTTAAATAGTAAAAATATTATTGTTGGGTTTTTAAGACAAAATTCGGTATCAAATGAATGATAATTGAATGGACTATACGTTTGTAAACTTACTTCTTCTGTTTAACTAAAATAAACTACCACAAATGAAATCCGAATAACATTTAGTCTAAAGTAAGGGACCCGGGTGATGATGAGTGGAAAGTACAGACAAATAGGGATGCAAAATTTACGGAAAAGGGGTCAAAAATACAAACTGTCCGTACTAAATACGATCTGGTGATCCTAGCTACTTTAGTGGCCCCTGCTCTGGTGACCTGATCTAGTAGCACCTTTTTCTGATGGCACTCTGCTTTTGTATATACTGGTATAAACGTTATGTTATGAAATTGAATTGAGAGCACTCTGTCAAATTCATTGTCAGCCCACTTTGAGGGTGTCACTGTCACCCATTTCGGTTGGCACATCACTCCCCCCAGTAGCCATAACAATAGGCCTATTATAAAAGGCATAGGCCCATATTCATTGTAATTGCCAATACTTATAAGTTATATGTGAAATGCAAACTTAAACTTAAATTATTAAGTTTAAGTAGGATATATAATTATATTAAATAGGGTCTGATATATATTTATTATATTTAAAACTTTTCACAGACTTATGTCCTTATCACAGACTTAGGAAAATTCCTCAATTTTTCTAGTACTAGTATTATTGACAATTGAGTAAATATTTCAGAAATTGTTGGCGAGTTACAGCTAAAAAAGTATGGAAATTTTCTTGAAGAGTATGCCACACAATTGAAAGAAATTGAAGATGTTCTGGATGAAAGCATTGGGGATGCTTGGGATATGTCACTGGACCCTATTTCAATGCAGGTGCGTGTACAGTGAAATCTACAACACATTGAGCTACTTCAGTCATTCTAATTTAACTATTTAATAAGGAAATATAATTGGTCTAATGGAGTATCACTTATAATGCTTATATTAACATGTATTCAAAGATTTGCCGATGTTGTATTTGTTACAGCTTTTCAATAATTTAATGAGATTTTAAAAAATAATTAAATTCTTCCTAACCTACTATCTGTTTCTGTTAAAATAGATTCTAATGGTTATTATGAGACATTCTGGATACTGGGTTATTTTAAGAGTTGCACATAATAATTAATTTTTAAAAAAACAACTAATTTTTTATTAATACTGTCATTTTGTTATCAATAGTGGTCCAAGCTAAAAATAAATTACAGTTATGGCCTCTGGGATGATTACACCACTGTTTTCCTGGATATATTTGCAGCATATTTGATAAAAACACAGGGAATGTAAACATTCTGATGAAACTTAACTATTATAAAACAAGACAATTTGAACATAAGATTTTGGAAATATTTCTTTTTCTCCAGATTGTACCTTATGAACAAACAACTTTGCTTCAGCTGATTCACACTGACAATAGGATCTTGAACAAAGTTTTAACAGTTTTGGCTGCACTATGTGCGGAAATTGATGCACTCAAACACGAGGCAACAACAAAGTTCTATAATGCCCTTCTTCTATATGGAGAAGGAGGTATACTTTAAATCTGATTGTATATTTCACTTCCTTAATCTACAGGAATTATAGAAGTATATTTCGCTTTCTTAATCTAATTATAGAAAGAGGTTGGGGGGGGGGGATTAATTCCAGTTTAAGCATTTTATGGTTGTGTTTAAGTTAACTAATCAGGTTTTAATCTATCCCACACTGGCGTTCCTTGTTATTTGTTTTGTCAACACTCTGCCAACAAAAAGTTAAGTAGTAAAAGGTTCTGAAAATAAACTACTGGGTATCCTCACTTCCGAAATATTTCAGCAATATTATTATAAGTAAATTAAGTAAGTCATGCGTACAACATCATTGAGACTGGGTGGGTGGATTTTGTGTGTGTGCGCGCGTGGGGTGGGGGGGAAATGATGGTATAATATTAACAACATTTCACGTTTACTTTTTTTATGTTGTCATTAGAGCATCTTACAAAGCTCTTCTGATGCAATAAAGCAACATTTTTGCATTAAGTGCTATCTTTAATTTCATTCATACTATGCAATTTTAAAACTAATTTATAAATAAAAATACAGGTACAAAATCCAAATATAATAAGATACCCAGTATT
The DNA here is from genome assembly GCA_964033795.1 of Lymnaea stagnalis. Classification (NCBI taxonomy): domain Eukaryota; kingdom Metazoa; phylum Mollusca; class Gastropoda; family Lymnaeidae; genus Lymnaea; species Lymnaea stagnalis. The sequence continues at coordinate 189,147 of CAXITT010000431.1, forward strand.
TCTGAATATCTTATACATTTAATGTAATTAAATAAACAATTATTTCAATAATGAAAGTGAATATAATTCATATTTTTATTTTAACTTTTAAAGCTTTTAAAAGTTTTTCCCTATAAAAAAAATTAATCTGTATTAATTAAATACCATCAGAAGTTGTACATTTTTATTTAAACAAATAATTCAGTATTTCATACCACAGAACCAGATGAAGGACTTGAGGAAGGGGAGGCTCAGATACAGATTGGACGCTTATTTCCACTTCTTCAGGTACATGTACCCACTGCCTAATCTAATGGAAGGGAAGAAAATTGTAAATGCACACTTGTTTCTACCATGGCATATTATTACTCTGTGAGAACTTGCAAATATTCAATGAAATATTTTAATTTATTAAATTTTTTTCATTTCAGTAATTTCAACTTACACTATAAAGTCTAATAAATTATTTCATTATTTAATTTAATGGTATTTGTTTTCAGGAGCTCTCCTGCTTTGTGTCCAGATGTTATGAGGTTGTTAAAACTGTTATGAAACAGTTATCATGTCTCTATACAAACAAGTAGGTTCTTGGCTAACCTTGAAGCTTATTTTAAGTAAATAAAGTTCTGAAACCATATACAGTATTTTATTAAGGTTAACTTTTCATTCATTTTTTTCCATATTTTAGTATCTATATCTTTTGTCATCAATGATTTTATTTATTCTGTTTTTTTCTTTACTGCAGAACAACTGGTCCTAAAATGATTGATGTCACAGAAGTACATTTTCAAGTAATAATATTTATTTTTGGATCAAGTTCTCTGTTTCTAGGATTAGAATATTAGAGAATTTTGTCAAAGCCTATTATTCTGAGTAAATATATGCACATGGAAAGTATGGTTATATTAAGTTAATCATTAAATAACTCCTGGCAGCAGTGCCACTTTCCTACATATTTTTATATTCCTGAACAAAGGGAATTAACTCCATTTTGCCCGTAACAACATTTTAAAAATATTTGTTTAGATGTTATAAATATGTTAATTAATATTGATGAAGGATATATGCATCCCAAAATGAATTATGTTGAATAAAAATATAACATGAATGGTGAACAAACAATGAGCAATGACCAAAAAATAATTTTTTTGGGCTAAGATGAACATGTCCTAGCTAAAGATGCACCGACTAAAGCACATATATAGATTGACATTGAATCTATAAAAAAAAGTTTTATAAAATTGAAATCAAACAGAATCAAACCATCCATGGAAGGTTTGAGGGACACGAGATTGTGTTAATATTTTAAAATAAAAAATGAGAGAGGTGTGTTACTACACGCTGTGACACATTTTGACTTAACCCTCGGAACCCCCCCAAGCACACATTAGTAGTCCCATCCATCAGGAATGTATTTAAATCAGCTTGGATAATTCATTAAAAATAAATAATGCAGCCCCTAATCAGTTACTTGGTCTTCAGGTAGATGCATCAAATAGAGAAAAAACTTTTGGCTGTTAATGTATAATCAAAATAAAATCTTTATAATTTCATATAAAACATTTGGTAAAACATTTTGGTTGTCATGTTTTAACCCTTTCATTACTGCTGGTTTTGGGCATCGCTTTTTGCTGACTCAGCAATTAAAAAAACTTATGGATGAAACTTGCGGTATTATTTCATTCTCTATCATATCGGATTCGCCTATTAACGGCTCTATAGATTAACGAATAAAGAAATATATAGTATTGAAATATGACGTCGATGTAACGTCCGTGGTATTTCTGAAAAGTTCTTTGCATCTTTGTTTTGACGACAATGTGACATCTTTGGTAATTGAAAGTGGCTGATCTTGACGTTGCGTCGACATCATCGGTAATGAAAAAGTTAAATTACAATGAACCACCTTCTTACCACTATTTTCTAGGCTGTGTTTGAACATTTGGGAGAACTGCTGACTATCCTAATCACTTTGGATCATATCATCGAGATGCATCCATCACTCAAAGATCACTGGACATTATACAAAAGGCAAGTTCAATATCACCATTGAGATTTTATCTCCTACTTTGTTGATAAGTCATGCTTAACTATGCTTTAATGAATTAAGCACATGCAAAACAATGATTTGCTGCTAAAGTAAACCTTGCAGTGACATGGCTATTTTCATAGAAATCTAACCCGGGTATGTATGCTGTATAATGCATGTGTGAGGAACAAAAAAAATATGTGAAATTAATGCAAATCAGTTAAAAACCCTATTTTATGAGTCATACAAATATTATAGAATGGTGAAATCTGTGCACCATGACCCCGGAAAGTTTGGCATCCCACAAGACAAAGTCCGACCCTTTGAGAAGCTGTTGATGATGCTAGAAGGCAAGCTTTTGGATGGAATGATATTTCAGGTTGGCTACATAGCTTTAGATTTTGGCAACCAAAAACAAACAAAACAATCCTCTCCAGCTTGTACTTGCATTCAATCTAAAAGTTCACTAATAAACTCATTATTGTCATTAAGGTAGTACTGGTGCAGTGGTTTTTTTTTGGGGTATATGATGGCTGATGTTTCGGCAAGAAAAATACTTTAAATGTTTTGTGTTTAAATTGTTCTAATTGTAAAATATAGTCTTGATTAAAATATTAATGTGCATGCTGAAAATAAACATGAGTTTTCCATTACCTTAGATCAGTAAAAGAATCTTATCATATCTTATTTATTAAATTATTACGTATTCAATATTTCATAATTAAACCTTTATATTCAAATGATGGTGATGGGCATCTAAATGACCTAACAACAAGAACATTTCGCTGGTCATGCTTTCTAACGTTAACATCCCTCCTAAATGTATAAGCCACAATTTGTAAATTAAAATAATGTGTTTAACAAATTTCTGTCAACTTTTTTGTTTTTTTATATATTAATTAAGTTTGATGAATAGACTCATATGATGAATTTGGTACCCGGTAGCAATTTTAATATAATTAGTGATTATTTATGAGTTAAATATGCTAGCTCTAGTAATACATATTCCTGTATAGAAATGAACTTGAGTGAATAAATATTGTCTTTTTTTTTTAATATTGTTATTGAGTGAATGTCTTAAAACATTATGAATCACCATTCATTACATTTGGATGTAAGTTTGTAAAAAAAAGTTTGTGCTACCGGTATGTGGATAAAAGAGTTACACCATAGTTTCAGATTTAGGATGTCTGACCATTTTTTTAAAAAGGATTCTGTTTATATCATCAAGAAAGCTAAAAATTTTCTGAAATAATTGTTCAATTTAATTGTTTGCCAATTTCAAATTTGGTGCTTTAGGCAAAAATTATTTATGGTTTCCAACCCTGATTCTCTGAATTATAATTTTTTTTTTGATTTGCAATATGCTTTTCTAGTACGGTAATGGTAATTTCAAACCCTTGACTCCCACATTTCTGTCACTAACAATGAAATTATAATTTTTATAAATTTATTTCATTCAATTGATAATTCTTTTCTGTGACCAGAATTGTGTGGAACAGCTGTTTGATGATGAGAAAGTCAATGTCTCAAAGAATGGGACGTTTGCTGAAGAGTATGCAATAAATATTAGAGACTGGATGATGGAATTGGATGCAAGAATTGGTCAGTATATGTTATGGAAAGAGTCTCACATCTGCCATATTGACTTGCAAAAGGTTAACCATTACAGGCTTATAGGTATTAGATTGGCTTTTATGAATTGTTGCTAGCCTTGATAAATGAGAAGCAGGAGCATTTCAGGAATTAATGGTGTCTCTGATGTCACCATGCCACCTGTATTACCTTCAGGGTCTTTGTAAGTGGGGGTTTAGGTTATTTATTTTATGTTGATTTGTGGAGATCTTCTGGAGTCAGATGGTTTAGGACAGTGCGTAACAGGGTTGCCCTGTCATGTATGAGACATGACTCACCATTCATCATTCTTTTGAACCAGAAGGATCTAACCTACTAATGAAATAGGCCTGAGCAAGATATTTTGGGACTATTCAATTTTATAGTGTCAACTGTTTTTAATGTAACTGTGAAAAAAATTAAATTATTAAAATGTTGGTAAGATAATTATGGTTTACTTTTGAATCGTTTTATTCCTTTAAATTTGTCTATGAAATTAAAAAAAAAAAAATATTATTAATTGGATGATTCTGGAAGTCTAACACAGTTATTAAATTATTAAAAATGATTCCAGTTATGTCCCTTCAATCTAATCAGAAGCGTGGAGGTTATGGGCCTTGTTCAAAAAATATTTTAACAGCCAAGTTAATTCCCTTTTTTTTAAAAAATCAAGCCCCCTATTAATCCATAAATTAGTAAAACATTTATACCTACTAGAAGTAATAACTCCTGTTAGACTAATTCACAATGGTAAATCCTATTTTGTATGAAATAATTATTAAAAGACTTTCCAAATCTATTCAACTTTCAGGTGAATCTAATGAAACTGACCACAGATACAAATATGTTGGAACTATTGGACTTTTCATTCTTCATTTCCAAATATTCAGAGCATTAGATAAACGTGTTTTTAAAATTGTTTGGGATGTTTATCGCAAGGTCTGTTTCAATTATCCTTATGCTAATCTTAAAACATGTACTCTTCATTTTACATTTTTGTTTTCTACTTTTCAAAATTTTTGTTTATTTGAGATTTTTCTGAAGGTTATAAGAATAATTCTGTAAGTGAAAATTTTATTTACTAATTCACCTCTAAAGGCTCCTTTAATTTTTAGGGAAATAAATGTATGCATTATTGAAAATATTTTTGTTAAAAATAAGAACTTTTTAATGTCACCTACCATATTTAGCCATAGTTTTTACCTGCTCTATGCAAACATTGTTTTTTTAACAGATCCCTTGTGTACATCTGATTGGTAACGTGGTGTTCTTCCCAAATGAGTTCATTCTGATCCGCCTTCCCAATGCCCAGCAGCTTCTTGATCGCAAGTCCCAGCTTGCTGTAACGCAACAGAGTCAAAACTGGCTTACTTCCCGGAACCAGATGCTTGCAAGGTGGGCATATTAAATAGATTTAGAAAGTTGATCACAAATGTTACATAGCATCTATTCATTAAAAAGGCATTCATTTGGATTTTGTCAAGTTAGAAAGATGCTCAAATGTTGTACAATAAAAATCATATTTTAGAACTATCATTTCAATTAACTACAATTATTTGTATTTTTAAAAGGGTTTCTTAGGTTTTCCTTTCTATTGATGGCACTATTTCTAAATAAAAATCAATGAAATAAAACAATTAATTATTAGATTTAATAAAAGATAATTTATATTGGTTTAATAATAACTTATAATTAAGTTATTATCAAGTGAAGTAAAACAAAGTTTACTTGTTTCCTTTGAATTACAACTAATGTAACGTACCATGTTACCATTGCAGGGATTTTTTTTATATAATTTTCTTATTTTTGTGAGCCTTTTTCTAACATACTCTTTGAAATACCTCATAGAAAGAATTAAGGCATTATGAATCATATTAAACATAATTATTCATATCAGATTTCCTTGTACAGTTCTTATGTTGATGGCAAAGTTGACAAAAATATTATTTTCTTCTTGTTTTTATATACATACATTTTTTTAATGCCCACAAAACAATCTTGCATGGAATTTTAGACAGAGGTAATGTTCCTTGAAATATTAATATTTTTAGACTGATAATTCGGATTAATTTCTTTTGTATTCATTGCTTGTTTTTTGTAAACTTTACTTTATTTCTCACCGAAGTAGATAGAACTTAAATGTACTTAACCTTTATTATTTATTATATATTTATTATTTTTAGCTTCTTTATTGAATCTCTTTGAAATCTTGTTTGGAACTGTATTTTAGTCCCAAAGTAAAGGCTTTTTTTTTGGTCTTTTTAGAAGCACCAATTTGTATGTATCATTAGTGGGTGGCTATTCAATAGTTATTAAAAAAAGTTCTGTGGGTTTTTTAAACTTCAATGACCCTCTTGTTCTTTTCAAAAACTAGTTTTATAGTTTATAGTTAAAATTAAACTTCATATTAAATATATAATTAACACAAAAGAAATTTCATCTACCCCCATGACATAAATTGTATGAGTTTAAATGAAAGCAATCTTGTATGTATTAGTTATATTAGCTATATAAATATACGGTTAAAATTTTAAAAATCCTACTATAGATTGATTTAGGATCTATTAATATGTTAATAATACCTATTTCTTATTAGCAACTTTAACCTCTTCGTTATACTTTATAACCACCTTAAATACTGTAAATTTTAGGGCTATAAATAAAAACTACTTTCACTCAGTATTATAATCAGTGTTTCTCAACATTTTTCAATGTAGCTCCCAAATTTTATTGGTTTCTTCAGCACTTTAGGTCATTGTATATTATTATCAAAAGCAAAAATCTTTAACAATGATAATGGTTTTATTTTACAAATGTAACAATTGTCGTTATCCATAATGATTGGTTTCCTGCATCAAATTCTTTTACACATGCATTCATTATAATCACACCCAACTGCATGGTAGTCCCTTTTTCATTAGCAATGTAAACTTTAATCTAGAGCATAAAAATCAGGGTGTACAATGAACCAAACACATGTACAGCACAAGTTGCTTCAAGAAGGAGAATAATGTACAACCTTCTCCCATATGCTCTCAAACAAACTGCCAAGTGAATAGCAGTAAACAAAAGACAGACATAATCTCTAAATCACATCTAAAATAAAATCATATGCCTAATGGCCCCAAAAGCATTATTAACTAAACTTACACACACACTCAGCACAATAAAACACAATATTCGGTGCGCAACAAATACCAGTGCTGACCTACTGACCAAAATATAATTGACAAGGAATAAGTGACCTTCCATTGCAAAGTGATTTGTGCTTCATATTGTCATAAGAGACATAGCTTAACCATGACATAGTTTTATTGTGTAGTGGGACATTTGCCATCTTATAATCCTCATTTTCCCCATCAAGTAGTCGAGTTTGAAACCCTTCATTTTATGAGTTACTTGTATCAGTCACTTTTTGATGGTTTGGTTGGTTGTTAAAACTGCAACGGAAATCTGCAGTATCGTCAAAGCAAATTTTTTGTTTTCAACTGTTGGAGGGGAAAAAAAGTAAGAAAAAAGGAGGGTGTCTGAAAATGAAATGGATCCAACATTTGGGGATATGGAAGAAATTTGTAATTTTTTAATGTGACATAGATGGTTCCTAAAAGAAATAGTATATTTCACATCTTGATTAAAAGATAATTAATTTAGGAATGCACTTTTTTATTTCATTAATCTCTTAATCTTAGCACACAAATATTGCTACTTGTAACTTTTTTTTGGGTGTAATTGTGACAACAGTCAATTAAAGCTTTAAATAATGGGATATACAGGCAGTCCCTGGTTTAAAAAAAGTCCATTCTTGTTTCTCAGGAAGTCTATGATTCCAAATATGAGTGTTAAGACTTAGACTATGGATAATTAACGACTAAAATAATTGGCACTTAGGACTTGACGTAGTATATATTATTCCAGTATAAGAATAAAACATCAAAGAAAATACATTCTTTGAAAAGTGAAATTGGTCAACCTTATCTCTTACCCCCCCCCCCCCCCTTGAAGTATTTTTTTTAGACTAAAACATTTTAAAATCATACCAGTTGGTTTGTAACTTGGATTGTTCTTAAGTCAAATTTTCATAACCTAGGGACTGCATGTAGTTTGTTCAATGTTTCTTCTTTAATGCCTGACTAACTTGTGTATCAGTAGCTTTCATTTTAATTTTATTTTTTGACATTGTATTTTTATTTTCTCAGTTCATTAAAGACATTTTTTTGGAGATATAGTTTTTAAATTATCAAAAGTTATAAATAAATTGGACACCATTAATATGTTCTTTAAAAAAAAAAATTGTTTTTCTCATCTGGTCTAAAAGTGAAATATTCATGTCACTAAATTGATTTTCATCACTTCAATTTAACTATGGAATTCAACCTTTCTCATTCAGATTTTATGTTGTATGTGAAATTCATTCTTTTGCTGCATCTTAAAATAACTTTTAAGTGTTGTGAAAAATCGAATTATGAAACTTTTATTTGATAATTTTGTAGATTTTGAACTAAAAATTTTTAACTTGACATTTTTTTTTGAATAGTTTTTTTAGCCTTAAGGCCAAATACAAAATTATGAATTTTATTTATACATTAATGAAATGAAATTATTTTTATTAAAAATGTTCTCTCTGTCACTCAGGGACATACAAATGTACAGTACAGCTGTGGCAGCTTGGATGGTTCGTATGGAATCTTCACTTGAAAGGGGCAGCACTCTAATGGAAGATTTAAACAACCGATGTGTGCTTTTCATTCAGGTATTGTTGAGGAGAATCTTTGAATGGTTTCGTTAGTGTTTGTCATACCTCTTTGAGGTTTTGTTTAAATGTTTAAATTGATCAAGATATAAATATAACTTAACTAGTGACATTTGATGGAAAAGCAACTTACTTTTAAGACACATTAATCTTTGGGATCCTGTTATGAAAGTCAAACATGGATACAAAACAACAAAATGCACTGCTTCTTCACAATTTTAATATTAACTTTTCATTGTAATATTTTTAAAATGAGAAATAGGAAATAATTTGTTTGAATTGTGTTTAACCAAAAAAAGATACACCAAAATATAAACATGGCCTATATTAATCATTACATAAGCTGACCTACAAATGAAACCTCAATTGACCTATAAACATTGCCAAGAAATTTATTTAATTATAAGAATTATTAGTCTTTCAGGATTCGGTCTGCTTGTACAGTATTACACAATATTCCAATTACATTAGGGAGACAGAATAGGAAAATAAGAAAGTAATAGAGTTGAAAATGTGACTTTCAGGGACTGCTCCACGCCTATAACATCAGTCACCTGGTCAGGACAGTGATGAACCTTCAAGTTTCTCTTAGCAAACCAATGAGCAAAGCTGCTGTGCTCTCCTTGTGTCGACTAGTGGAGTTACTTAAAGTGAGTTCTTTCAATTGGAGCATAAGATTGTGTTGGAAAATATTTTTTAGCAATAAAAACAAAACCTGAATTACTATGTGGTTAATTGAACCAATTCAAAATATTCTTAAATTTTAAGTAATTTATTTCATTTTTTTGGGTCTTTGTTCAAGGCCATTGAGTTCACATTCCACCGACGGACAATGCTGGTGTCTGAATCAATCAACCATATCATACAACATCTCAGCTTTAAGGCGTTGAACGCCATTGGTACAGCCAAGGTAATTAACATGATTTTCTTGTTCTCCCTTGTTTATTCTCTGTATCGTTTGAAAAGATTTAGGATAATTTTCTTCTTACAACTCATTATCCGAAACTAAGCTATAGTGTTACATAGATTATTAATTGTGAAGTGGATGGCTGATATAGCACATTATGATAGTTTTATTGGTATTCTCTCGTTTAGTGCATTCTCCAGGAAAATGCCTATTTTAGACATATAAGTAATTGTTTTAAAATGACATTCAGATAAGTGGGGAATGTTGTTATTGCTTTTCTTGTTGTCTAGAAACGTATCATGTCAGACAAACGTTACAGTGAGAGGAGGTTGGATGTGTTATCTGCTCTTGTCCTGGCCGAGTCTGCCCTCAATGGCCCAGGTCAGTGTTACCTTTGGTTAAGCTATTATCTTTGCGAGGTTGTATTTGGTTGTTATAGGTACTACAATTTAAAGTAAATATGATTGTTGATTTTATTTACAAAAATGTCATGCCTACAAATAATTGTTTAATTTTTTTTAAAAGCACCATATTGTTTGGAGATTGCTTTGTGCTAGGTTTTCAATGTTTTTATTGCAAACAAGTAACATAAACGTATATATATATATACGTAAATACAAGTTCTCAATCAGGTGTTGACTTTCTGCTTGCGTCTGGAATACGGATCATAAACACACACACTCCCTCCAGTCTCTCTGCGCATGCGCACTGTTTCCTTGGCTGGCTATCGGTACGGGCCATTCCGCTAGTCCACCATAACACTTTGATTGTGTGTTAGGTTCCAAGTTTAAATTTTTAATATTGTTTTTTTCCATTATCCAGGGCTCAATCCTGTGTGATGTTAAGTATTTAAATTGTTACAGTTAAAATGCTTTTCAATTTCTGTCTGTCAGGAACCAAAGAGAGGCGTCTCATTGTTAAGTTAGCCATGGCTGTGGGAACAAAAATGGTTTGTAAACAATTTGATTTTTGATGTGCTTTTACTTACAGTAAAATATGGGTTTTTCTAATAGAGCTGCTTTACAGTATGCCCTTTGGGTAAAGGAGAGGGTAGCAATGGGAACAAAGAGCTTTGATTAGCTCAGTCTGGCACCTTCTTGCTTTTGTAGATGAGATACATAGGTTGGAAAAAAAAACATAAAAAAAATATATGGCCATTTTTCATTATCATGAACAATCTGACACAATTTTAATAATAAACGTGTTGATTTTACAACTAAACTAATTAACAAATTTGAGCTAACTGTAATGCAAATATGAATATATATAAGTTGGGGTTGTTAAGGTCTGTTTTTTGTATGTGTGTGTATTGAAAAATCTGTTTCTTGTGTGTTTATGTTGAGATCTGTTTGTTTTGTGTGTGTTGAGATCTGCTGTTGTGTTTGTTAATATTTAATGTTGTTAAGTGTTTCTGATGGATTCATGTCACTGGCATTGGAAGACAATAACAAAACATAGTCCTCTTGAGGCTAACACAGTAGTCCTCTTGAGGCTAACACAGTAGTCCTCTTGAGGCTAACACAGTAGTCCTCTTGAGGCTAACACAGTAGTCTAACACAGTTGTCCTCTTGAGGCTAACACAGTAGTCCTCTTGAGGCTAACACAGTAGTCCTCTTGAGGCTAACACAGTAGTCCTTTTGAGGCTAACACAGCTCATTACCATCACATCTCAAATATAATCACTTGAAAGAAGCTGTCCTTGAATACAGCCCATTGACATCACATCACAAATATCATCACTTTAACAAAGCTGTGCTTGAATACAGCTCATTGCTCTCATTTCACAAATATCACTTGAAGGAAGCTGTGCTTGAATACAGCTCATAACTCTCATATCACAAATATGATCACTTTTAGGAAGCTGTGGTTGAATACAGCTCATTACTCTCATTTCACAAATATCACTTGAAGGAAGCTGTGCTTGAATACAGCTCATTACTCTCATATCACAAATATCACTTGAAGGAAGCTGTGCTTGAATACAGCTCATTACTCTCATATCACAAATATCACTTGAAGGAAGCTGTGCTTGAATACAGCTCATTACTCTCATATCACAAATATCACTTGAAGGAAGCTGTGCTTGAATACAGCTCATTACTCTCATATCACAAATATCACTTGAAGGAAGCTGTGCTTGAATACAGCTCATTACTCTCATATCACAAATATCACTTGAAGGAAGCTGTGCTTGAATACAGCTCATTACTCTCATATCACAAATATCACTTGAAGGAAGCTGTGCTTGAATACAGCTCATTACTCTCATATCACAAATATCACTTGAAGGAAGCTGTGCTTGATAACAAACTTTAAGATGAAAACATGTGCATATCTGTTATGTTTTCTTAAAGTTTTCTCTGGTTATCTCTATAAAACGAATACTTTTTTATAAATAACTCGGCGCTTTCATCCAACTTGTAAATCCAAACTGATGATTCACATTGCACATCATTCACAATAAAAGGAACAGTACATTCACACCAAAAGGAACAGTACATTCACCACAAAAGGAACAATACATTCACAACAAAAGGAACAGTACATTCATCACACTCCCTGATACTCTAAATCATTGATGGGATGTAGGTTCACCACACTCCCTGATACTCTACTACATTCATGGGATGTTATCACCTTTACAGCTTTGGTTTTCTTTGCATAGTAAGCAAAAAGGAAAAAAAAAAATGTTTATGTTTGGTACTTAGATGTTAAGTTAGTGTAATCAGACTTCTTTACTTGTCATCAGACTTCTTTACTTGTCATCAGACTTCTTGACTTGTCATCAGACTTCTTTACTTGTCATCAGACTTCTTTACTTGTCATCAGACTTCTTGACTTGTCATCAGACTTCTTTACTTGTCATCAGACTTCTTTACTTGTCATCAGTCTTCTTTACTTGTCATCAGACTTCTTTATTTGTCATCAGACTTCTTTACTTATCATCACACTTATTTGTTTGTCATCAGACTTCTTGACTTGTCAGACTTCTTGACTTGTCATCAGACCTCTTTATTTGTCATCAGACCTCTTTACTTGTCATCAGACTTCCTCACTTGTCATCAGACTTCTTTACTTGTCATCAGACCTCTTTACTTGTCATCAGACCTCTTTACTTGTCATCAGACTTCTTTACTTGTCATCAGACCTCTTTATTTGTCATCAGACTTCTTTACTTGTCATCAGACTTCTTTACTTATCATCAGATTTCTTTACTTGTCATTAGACTTCTTTATTTGTCATTAAACTTCTTTACTTGTCATTAAACTTCTTTACTTGTCATTAAGCTTCTTTACTTGTCATTAAACTTCTTTACTTGTCATTAAATTTCTTTACTTGTCATTAAACTTCTTTACTTGTCATTAAACTTCTTTACTTGTCATTAGACTTCTTTACTTGTCATTACACTTCTTTACTTGTCATCAGACTTCTTTACTTGTCATTAGACTTCTTTACTTGTCATTAAACTTCTTTACTTGTCACCAGACTTCTTTACTTGTCATTAAACTTCTTTACTTGTCATTAGACTTCTTTACTTGTCATCAGACTTCTTTACTTGTCATTAAACTTCTTTACTTGTCATTAAACTTCTTTACTTGTCATTAGACTTCTTTACTTGTCATCAGACTTCTTTACTTGTCATTAAACTTCTTTACTTGTCATCAGACTTCTTTACTTGTCATCAGACTTTTTTACTTGTCATTAAACTTCTTTACTTGTCATCAGACTTCTTTATTGTCTTATAATGAATTTTTTAAATATCCAATCCTGTCATCAGAGAGCTTTCAAAGAAGATGAACTTCAGAGCCTGGACGACACCTTGAAACGACTGGACATTATCAGTGAGCTCAGAGTGAAGTAAGTCTAGGAATGCGTTTGAGTTATTTGTTTCCTGGAGTAAGAATTTGATTTGAGGAGAACTGACCAATGTGTAGTCTATTCATGGATTTGAAATGAATGTTATTTTAATCTCCTTTCAGAGTAAGAGAGGCTTGTGACTGCAGCTTCATCTACTGGCACAGAGTTATCTTTCCCTTGTATCTGGATGACCTATGTGAAACTGTGACAGACACTCACCGAGTGCATGTAAGCACAACACAATGACACATATGGTCGTTATGTATAATACCTAGTATAAGTGGAAAAGATCCTAACAGCTTATAAGAACAAATATCAGATACCCTATTAGATAATAAACTTTTATTTTACTGAACGTATGGCTTCCTATTAATATTGTTGTGCTTAACAAGCTACTCCTTAATAACTATCAGATGTCAGAATATGTAAATGTTCTCTTTAAATCAACTATTTCCACTGTCCTGAACAGACATACCAAGATGGGTCAGGAAAAAATACCCCCACCCCCCATGTTTTTGATATGACATTGGTCCAACTTGTCTGGTTTCATGTGGAACTTCTCATCCCTCCAGTACATGTTTGCTGCCTTGCGTGACTGTGTCCCTCAGATGGGGGTTGTCAAACACTTGGAGACCAGCCTGAAATTAAAGGAAGCTTTTGACAGGGAGATCACCAAGAATGTTACAGAGGTGAGTACATTCCCTTGTCACCCAGCAGTACAACACATTTATGTCAGTGAGGGAACATGAGACACAATGCAATGATTGATCTTGATTTCAGACCAGAGGACACCCTGGATCATAAAACAAGATGTGACACATTACGTAACATAATTTATTTTCAGTGTAACTAAAGTACATGTGGTCCAGTACCATATTTTCTTTTAGAAATATAATAAATGTGGATTAGTGTTGTAGGTGAGATATGTGAATATAATAAATATGGATTAGTGTTGTGGGTGAGATATTGGAATGTAATAAATGTGGATTAGTGTTGTAGGTGAGATATTGGAATGTAATAAATGTGGATTAGTGTTGTAGGTGAGATATAGGAATGTAACAAATGTGGATTAGTGTTGTAGGTGAGATACTGAAACCATTGTTTACAATCAGAACTCTTTTTTTATTTTCAACTCAAGGAAAAAATTCATGTTACTTGTTCATCATTGTTTTATAACTTCTTATTGCCTACTGTTTAATCATTGTTGTATAACGTGTCATTTCCTACTGGTTCATCATTATTGTATAACTTGTTATTGCCTACTGGTTCATCATTGTTGTATAAATTGTCATTGCCTACTGGTTCATCAGTGTTGTATAACTTATTATTGCCTACTGGTTATCATTGTTGTATAACTTATTTCCTACTGGTTATCATTGTTGTATAACTTGTTGCCTACTGACATTTTCAGCACTTGCTAGAACCCCTGTGTCGGTCCATCGAGACAGATCTCCGTCTTCACATTCACCTCCATCTGCAGCTTGATGATCGCAATCCATTCAAGGTCGGCCTGCGTGATCTTTCACATCTGCTCAAAGTCAAGCCCATCAGGTTCTTTGACCGTACCATTGACATGAAAAGTATGTTCAACATTCTTAAATCATGGTCAACTTTAAGTGCCAATAATTATGTGAAAAAAAAGAGAAAGTGTTTAACACACTCTCAAGCACTAGAAATCAGTGTTTCTTTCAGACATGTTCCTCCGGTGGGGCAGTTCAGATTTTTGGGTGGGGGGGGCAATGCCAGTGGCCTGAGGTGTAGCTAGGGGGAGGCAGAGAGGACAGAATTCCATGGGCACTAGACTAGCAGGGGCAACAAAATGAGTTTTGATAGTATTTAGTTGATGAAGATAATGGGTTTCAGAAATGAAGCGGTTGGGGGAAGGGGGCGGGGGGGTGTGGTGAGAATGAATCTTGTCCCCTTGCGCCAAACACTCTAGCTACACCTCTGCCAGTGGCATAGAAAGGGGTGCGGATCATTTTGTCCAGCTAGGTGTCATTTTGTCTTTACATGGAGGAAATTCATTCTCGAACATCTCCAGAGTTTTTATAATGAAAGAGAGAGCGACAAAAATCTTGGCCCTAATACTAGCTACACCACTAGATAGAGTATCTATCGGCACCAAAAGTGGCAATAGTATTTATCAGGGATTGGGGCAAAAATGAGGGCACCGATGGCTCTTGAGCAGAAAAGGGGGGAGGGGGTATGGTTTTGAATATTTCAAAATCAAAGAGGTGAATTTCGGAGTATACCTGAAATCAGTGTCTCTATTAGACTATTTGATCGGGGAATTGAATTTTTCAAGGGTACAGGTGAGGCACTATTGCGTCCAATACTATACATCAACTGGATTTACTCCGGTTGTGTCACGCCCCATGGTAATCAACTGGCACAAGCCTAGATTCACTCTCGTGCTGTCATTTTGATTTGCTTTGAAGGAACGAGGGAGCAGAAATTTTGTGTGCTGAAAACTCTCAAGCAAAATTGGGGACAGGGGTCACCACAGAAAAATTTTGATTAATTCAAAATGCCGTGGTGTATTTTGGTGCACATTCGAAGTTGGTGTTTCTTTCAAACAATTTGGAAGGGGTCATTTAGAAATCCTGGTGGGAAGCACCAGAATTAGTTTTAATAAAGATCAGGAACATGACTAACTGTGCCCCAGCCCAACATGACCTAGATTCATTCCAGTTGATGCCCTGGAGGGTAGACTAGCTTAGTGCTGCCCCTTCAATCTTTAAAGTTCGTAGAAAATTTTTTATAAATTTAAAATGCAAAAGTGGATTTTAGCAGATATATAAATTGGTTTTGCATCATTCTACACTTAATCTGAGAGACATGGGAGAGATGCTAGTTAAAAATTTAGGTTTCATTTTACATCAGAGCCATCGTATGAGCCCAGCAACCCTTGTGGCTGCAAGGGGGCCTCCGATATTTTAGGGGCTTAAAGTTGTCCTTTGGACACTTTTTAAATTATCAAATTTGAATGTAAAGTGGTGAAAGGACAAAATTGAAAAGTGGTAGGGGGTCTCGGAAAGTCAAGTGACTGCTCTGCTTGACCAAGTTATGTAAATACAAATATTTTTTTTGAATAACTAAATAACACTGTGGTTTTATCTAATATTAAAACTAATTTTGGGTACTTTACTTCATTACAAAATGATTTATTTTTACTTCCAAAAAAGATTCCCATCACAAAAAACACTGCCAGCATTTTTAAAATGTTGAAAGCAATGAAATATATATATATAAATATATATATATATATATATATATATATATATATAATATATATATATATATATATATACATAATACATACATTTTTCAAATGTCCAAGTTTTACATTAGTCAAAAAGAAAAAATAGTGTTTTGTAGAAAAGTCTAGATCTATAAATTTTAATGATTTTCAAATCTAGTTATTTTTATGAATCGTTATGAAATGCATTATGTTAAAAGACATGAGACGTTTTAGTAAAAAAACATCATATATTTATTAATGTATGAATGTATCCGTAATTGTACAAAAATAAAGTATACATTTCTCAATATTCAGTTGATTAAAATGTTTATTTAAAATTTCAAACAACTAAAGCTTTCTTCAGATAAATTTTAAATTGCCTTTTCGATATACTTAAACACATTTTTTAACTCATCCATAGAATTTAATCTTAAATTTACGATTCGGAAAAAATATTTTTTTCTAAAAGTAGAACATAAAATGGAATTGGCATTATAGTCGAAATAGTAATTATTGACCTTCATATTAATGAGAAGGTAGTTTAATACACTGTTATTAAAGTCTTTAAGTTTGTTATGATGCAAAAAATAAATTTTTAAAAATAACGATGAATGCCAACAATAGGAAGTAAGACTTTGGCTGATAATCAGGAACGGCCAATTTTTGAAACAGTAAGATATTTATAATCGAATAGTGTAAGCATCTAACAAGATTAGCCTTAAATAGATGAAACATCAAATATATTGAGCATAGCAATATTTCAATGGTTCCACCAATTGTAATTGCTTAAATGCCCCAGTTAATGATCTTAAATGCCCCAGTTAATGATCTTAAAGTTACTGAATGTTTTAGTGGTGCACTGAATCAATGTTTGAAATAATTGAATGTTTCAGTTACTGAATGTTTTAGTGGTGCACTGAATCAATGTTTGAAATAATTGAATGTTTCAGTTACCGAAGAATTGCTCAGAGTTGAACCTCTATTATTTATAGTTAGCATTTTCCCTTTTTGTTGACATTACTTTCCCAGGTCATGTGGAACATTATCTAAACAAAACCTTCTACAATCTAACGACGGTTGCTTTACATGATTGGAAGACCTATGGAGAGATGAAGAACATGGCAGAGCAAAAGTATGGCCTGACCCTGATGGAGTCGCACCTTCCCAGTCAGACCTTAGAACAGGTGAGTGAGCTCGTATTTTAAACAAATTCTGAAATGGGAGAAATTAACAATGGGAGGAAATGAAAACATTTAAATTATTTATATTTTGGCCCTTTTAAAATTTTTTTTTACCATAATGTAAATTTTAAAAAATTCTGTGGTAGTTAATAATGGTTAATGTCCTCCATAAAATTTAGAGATAATATGAGTGGATCTTTTTAAAATATTTCAGCCAACAGAATGAATTATTTGTACAAAAACACGTAAAAATCATTCACAGACATGAAGTGTAAAGATAGATTCTTATGAAAATATTTGCTTGCTTCATATTGTCTAAATACACAGTGCATTCAAGCATGTGTAATGATTCACATATGTTTTAATTGTAGTATTTCCTTTATTCACTTTTAACCCCAGGGTTTGGATGTTTTGGAGATCATGAGAAACATTCATGTTTTTGTGGCGAAATTTCTCTACAACCTCAACAATCAGGTAAATCAAACATTGGTAATTGACAACCTCACCAATCAGGTAAATCAAACATTGGTAACTGACAACCTCACCAATCAGGTAAATCAAACATTGGTAACTGACAACCTCACCAATCAGGTAAATCAAACATTGGTAACTGACAACCTCAACAAGCAGGTAAATCAAACATTGGTAACTGACAACCTCACCAATCAGGTAAATCAAACATTGGTAACTGACAACCTCAGAAATCAGGTAAATCAAACATTGGTAACTGACAACCTCACCAATCAGGTAAATCAAACATTGGTAACTGACAACCTAAACAATCAGGTAAATCAAACATTGGTAACTGACAACCTCAGCAATCAGGTAAATCAAACATTGGTAACTGACAACCTCATCAAGCAGGTAAATCAAACATTGGTAACTGACAACCTCACCAATCAGGTAAATCAAACATTGGTAACTGACAACCTCAGCAATCAGTTAAATCAAACATTGGTAACTGACAACCTCAGCAATCAGTTAAATCAAACATTGGTAACTGACAACCTCAGCAATCAGTTAAATCAAACATTGGTAACTGACAACCTCAGCAATCAGTTAAATCAAACATTGGTAACTGACAACCTCAGCAATCAGTTAAATCAAACATTGGTAACTGACAACCTCAGCAATCAGTTAAATCAAACATTGGTAACTGACAACCTCAGCAATCAGTTAAATCAAACATTGGTTACCCCATTAAATACAGAGCATAGAAAATCTCCTTTAATTCAGAAAGGTAAAGTGAGCTCATCATTAGAGTTATACTCAAATAAAAACTGATCTTGATGCTAAATTAAACTCTTTTACTTTTTAAAGATCAAATTCTATAGACTAATCATTTTGATATAAGATATTTGATGAAAATGCCCCAAACTTTATTTTACACAAATTTTAATTTTTTTTGTTTTGGACCTCATTAAAACAAAAATAAATCTAGGCACATGCATCAAGATATAAAGTTTAAACTTGTGAAGACTGCCTCCCCTCCCCCTTTCAAATAGAATGTTGCCCTCAGTTTGGAAACAGCTGATGTAATCTATGCATATTTTACATGTTTTCAACTCATGTGTTTTAGATCTTTGTTGAGAGGACCAGCAACAACAAGCACTTGAACACCATCAACATCAGGCACATCGCCAACTCTATCAGGACTCATGGCATTGGTATCATGAATACAACAGTAGGTCCCATTTATAGAGGATGTTATCAAAGTAGATCTTTGATAAAAATCTGTATAGGTCTATGGATCTGAATGTTTTCTCTCTCAGATCTAATGAAAGCCACTTATTTTTTTCTCCACAAGTTAGTGGAAGTCAGTTGTGTTTTCTTTATCTGGTTATAGACAGCAAGAACAGCTCATTTTGTTAAAATTAATCATTTTGCATGTTACAAAGCTGGCACAGTACCACTTTTTTCTGCAGGCTATTTATGACCTGGTCAACTCTGGGCCACTTATAGAAGTCTATCAGTTTTTATTCTTTGTATCTGTCTGTCAACATATATTTGGATTGCAGAATATCTTCTGTTTGAAGTTAAGATGGAAGCTCAATACAGGTTTTTTGGTAGATTATATTTTTCCCACTAGCCTTGAGATCAGTATGTCCTCTAACTGCTGTCTCAAATCAAAAAGCATTCCTTGCACAACCACACGTGGGAATGTGCCTGTTACTTGCACAACCACGCGTGGGAATATGCCCATTGCTTATTGAGCAAATTTTCACAGCATGGACATTAAGTTAAGCACTTATTGATTTAGCTGGGACAAAAATTCCAATAATTTTTCATTAAATATTTAAACAAGAAGCTGAATCTTCTTTATGCTAAGAGGTCGACAAGTGCTTAAATACTTTTTTCTCCACAGATTTTAAATTCTTACTATTTTGTTGATTATGAATTTGTAAATTTAAAAAAAGCAATATAATAATTTAACTTTAACTAGCTTTTCTGACCTACAGGCTGTTGATTGCTGACCCCTGGTCTATAGAATTTGTTAACTAAGACACATTTTTATTGATTTGTTTCAGGTGAACTTTACATTCCAGTTCCTGAGGAAAAAATTTTACATCTTCTCTCAGTTCATGTATGATGAGCACATCAAGTCTCGGCTCATCAAGGACTGGAAGTTTTTCAGGGAGAATCACCTCGAGACAGATCAGAAGGTGAGTTTAGAGTGAACTCCTTGACACAATCCTTATGTGAAATTATTTTATTTTGACTCATTTGAGTTCATGTCAAATTTGTTAAAATGTTTATGAATTTAATGAATTTTTGTTAAATGCTGGTATTTATATTTTATAATTAATGTATTATTACTTTTAAGTTTGTGACCAACTTGCATTTACAGGCAACTTAATGTTATGTGGCACTAACAGGCAACTAAATGTTATGTGGCACTTACAGGCAACTTAATATTATGTGGCTCTTACAGGCAACTTAATGTTATGTGGCACTTACAGGCAACTTAATGTTATGTGGCCCTTACAGGCAACTTAATGCTATGTGGCACTAACAGGCAACTTAATGTTATGTGATTCTTTTTTGTTACAGTATCCCTTTGACAGAGGAGATAAATTTAACAAAGGAATCAGAAAACTGGGGCTTACACCAGACGGGGACAGTTACTTGGATCAGTTTAGGACCCTGGTCACACAAATTGGTAAAGCATAAAGTCTTTAAATAAGTCTGTAATAATAGTCTGTATTGATAGTGTGTATTGTATTGATAGTCTGTATTGATGGTCTGTATTTTATTGATAGTCTGTATTTTATTGATGTCTGTATTCTGCATTGATAGTCTGTATTTTATTGATAGTCTGTATTTATATCAATAAAAGTCTTTGTGCTAGGAAAAGTTCTACATATTAGTATGAGAATTTTATTACCCACAGTTGGTTTTATAGTCCTCTATTTTGATAATTGGTTTATTCTTTCATGTGTGTCAAGGTAATGCAATGGGCTACATCCGAATGATTCGATCAGGTGGTCTCCACTGCTGCAGCAATGCCATTCGCTTCATTCCAGACCTGGAGGACATTGTGGTTTTTGAAGACACCTGCAAGGAGGAAGGACTTTCACCTGAAACTCAGGCGGCTGCAAAGTAAGTTTGTAATGGCTGACAGGTGCGGTAGTAAAGCTGTATTGATGCCCTTGAAGACCTGCATTAAAAACAATTCTGTCATCCTCAGAAATTTGGACAATGTAATCAACAATTTGGCAAAGAACTTTGCTGAAGGCACTGAATATTTCAAGGCAAGTATCTTCTATTTAATTTTTTTTCAATTCATTTCCTTTTGAATTTTGGCAGATAATAAGTTAAAATGAAATTTCAGGATTGAGGAGCTGCATGGAACAAAGAAATAAGCATATAGTCCATCATCTGACTTAATCAATACAGTCCTTTAGCTGACTTAATCAATACATTAATCAATACAGTCCTTCATCTGACTTAATCAATACAGACCTTTATCTGACTAAATCAATACAGTCCTTTATCTGACTAAATCAATACAGTCCTATATGAAGTCACTGATTCACTAAAATTGTTTTCTAGAAATGTTCGTCCGTTCAATGTATCAATGAAGTTGTTCATAAGCTGTTCATATGTGTTCATACTTATTTTGAAATAAGTTTAGTTTAGGGCATAAGTATCTAATAATAATGATATGTTAATAAGAATGATATGTTAATAATAATGATGAAATGTAGATAATGCAACAAATTGTTTCGTTGCCCAGATGTTGGTGGATGTGTTTGCTCCTGAGTTTCGTAACCCTAAAAACATGCACCTGAGAAACTTTTTTGTCATCCTGCCACCACTGGTAAGTTAGTCGGCCATTGTTGTCATTGGTTGAATCCTTTGCTTGACCCTTGCAGTATCGTAGCGTCCATTAAGAAATTACCTCTAGTGCCAGGCAAAGGGAAATAACTCTATAAGTTACTGACTTAAAAAATAATTTAGTAAAAATCAATCTTTCATCCAGTCATAAAAAGAAATTGCTGATAATTTTAGAGAAATGATGAAATTTTAATTAAAAAAAGGTCAACATTAGGACCGGTTACACTGAAAAATTCTTCAATATAAATGGAACACAACTGGTTAGACCAATCAGTTGATTCAGATCTGTCAACATTGTCTTCATCTTCTGACCCATATGTGACATGAAAATGTTAAACTAATTCAATATCAAAATCACTTCATTATCGACTTCTGCATCTATGTCTGCATCATATTGGAAACCGTTGATACTAAAAGCCGACTTACTCGCAGTTAGAAACGATCTAGGAGGGCATACGCCACTAAGCTTACAGCTACTGTCAAACAAAGTAATATTTTTAAAAAACATCAAAAGTAGCTCAAAATCAAGGTCACAGCCACCAAACTCCACCAAAGAAAAGGTTGACACTTCATGTTAATAAATTGGCTCTTTTTAACTCCTTATTAAGAAGAGTTACCTTCATTAGGCTAAGTTGAAAATGGTATGTTATTTACTACAGTTTACAGCAGGGTCAGGCTGTAAAGAGACTGAGGTGTAAGGGCCTGAAAGCTATTACAGACTCAAAGGTTTCATTGAACAAAAATTATTTTAATGACCTTTGTATATCCATAACTAGTTTAATGATCAGATAAGTTACATTACTGAAGATGAACATGTTTGAGGATAATGCTTTAACAATGTAGATGGTAACTTAATAATCTAACAATATATTTCCACAGACCATCAACTTTGTTGAACATTCCATCAGCTGTAAGGAGAAGATGAACAGGAAAAACAAAGTTGGTGCTGCCTTCACTGATGATGGTTTTGCCATGGGTTAGTCAAACCTGGGTCAAGATTAGAAATCAGAGACTAATTTAAGATCTATTAGTTATAGGGTTTGTTAAAACTCATATTTTAGTTTAATTATGCTCCCTACCAGAGGCCCAAAACAATTTTTGTTACAGATTTTTGTAATTATGGAAAATAACTCCAACCCAATATGCTTACATGAGTTAGTGGTCCTTAGTTATGCATCACCACTCTTGCATGTTTATTACATTATCTGTGATGTATATACAAATATACACATATTCACTTGCTATTACTTGTAGGAGTTGCTTACATCCTGAAGTTGCTGGACCAGTATTATGAGTTTGATTCACTCCACTGGTTCCAGTCAGTCAGAGACAAGTTTAAAAAAGACAAGGTGAGTCTGTTATTGGCCCACCTTTTGATCTATTTCTCAAATCTGACAATTTTGTTTTTGTGAGTTAGTCTCAAGATATTCATGAAACTAAAAGAAGAATAAAAACTTAGAGAAAAGTGGACATTGATATTAGATTTATTTGTTTAGTTGTCAGAAACATTGGTCATTTATAATATTAATAGATAAAAGTTTGTTTGTTGCGTTAAGTTAAAAAAAAATACATTGTGTGGATAAATGTTTACAAAATGTTTGGAATTTTTGGTCTTGTTTGACTGTTTTCTCGTGTGTTAAAATAAAGAGCAAACATGCTGGAGATAGTACTTATTAAGCCAATAATTGAATGATGTTTGTGTTCAAGGAGCAAGTGTTGAAACAAACTGGCAACAGATCAGATGAAAAACTCCAACAAACAACTTCACTGACGGTGAAAAGGCTAGAGCAATATTTACAAGTAAATCAGTTTTTTTCATTAATTTTATGAATAGTGTTGAACTGATTTAGAGTATAAATTAAATTATTGTGTTAAACACACTCCTGCTTAACTGATTATCTACCTGATTGAAAAACCGCTGTGGCCAAATTAAATCTAGGTCACATTTTCTCATTTTAGGTGTATGCACAAATTCAGCTGCAGTTTTCTTGATTATAAACATATTCTAATAAGTTTCTAGGTAATATAATTGTCTATAAGATAAACTTAAAACATTGGTAAAGTTAAGTTTTTTAGGAAATTATTAATTGTTAAATTAGTATTTACAACAGAAAAACTATTAAAAAATATATAAATTGCCAATTTACGTATAAATTTTAAATTTCTAAATCATTTAAAGCCTTTTATTTTGTGGTTCCCAAATAGTATATCCAATAATAAGAAAAATGCACCAAAGAACACAGAAATTGAATAATATTTACACTTCCAATCACTTATATGCCTTTAGTAACCCTGCCACTTGTTGCCACTGTAAACAAGTAGTAACATTTTGGAACTAGCTTGGAAATTAAATCAAAATTATTTAATAGCTAGTTTTCTTAAAACATTCTGCCGATAGAATGTGGCTTGAATATAAACATCCTATCGGTTAATTAAAATCTTCAAGCAAAACGGGAATGGAATAATATAAATATTGGACTTGATTTACTACGATACAAACCTTGGCGTTACCAGCGGCTCATGGCCATAACGGAAGAAACGCTGAGCCGCTCCCAGCGTCTCATGGTAGTTAACCAGTTAACCTACTTTTTTTGTACACCTTTACTTCTGCTTAAGCATAGGGGGTAATTTCTTTAGAAAACAAGCATATTAAAAAAAATACAAAATACAAAAATTGAAATGTTTATTTTTTATATTTAGCATAAATATGATTGAAATTTAATAATCAA
Organism: Lymnaea stagnalis; assembly: GCA_964033795.1. Classification (NCBI taxonomy): domain Eukaryota; kingdom Metazoa; phylum Mollusca; class Gastropoda; family Lymnaeidae; genus Lymnaea; species Lymnaea stagnalis. The sequence goes on from CAXITT010000431.1 coordinate 213,773, forward strand.
GATAAAAATTAGATTAAAAAAATTTCTAATGAACTTCCAATACTTGTAACTTAAAGAAAGAAGGTTAACACATTCTTCAGAAAGAAGAGCAAAGTTTTCACAAGAATAACAGTCAATTTTAACCATTAGGCTCGTAGACACCTTAACAAGCATAAGGGGCAGTTGTTTAAAGTGCATATAGGAAAATGGGTCGAGATCTGGAAGTTTGTTCTACAAGAATGGTTACACACAAACTCAATAGGTCAAATCTTAAGTTCAAAATAGTCCAAATAGTACCAGTATTTCTGTATTGATGTCCATTAAAATTCTGGATAATAATAATAATTTGCTTTGCATACCTCATTGATTATTCAATAATAATTTTAAATAAGGTAAAACAAATAATTCTGTATCTTCGGTATAGACACTTTGTTTCACTGATTACTCCCCACGTACCACCTGATCTGTTTAATGATCATGCCCCACATACCATCTGATTTGTTTAATGATTACTCCTCACATACCATCTGATCTGTGCTTTCTAGGAATATGAGCTACTGTTCTACTCACTCAGCAGTGCCAGGATCTTTTTCAGAGCTGACCTAACAGCAGAGGAGGAGAAGCAGGACACAGTCACCAAGGACAAAGGTAATCTCTCTTGAAATCTCACAGTCACCAAGGACAAAGGTAATCTCTCTTGAAATCTGACCAATTTCACAATTGTTATTTGTTGACTAAAGTAAATGTAAATTGTTGGCTGATGAGAAGAAGAAGACAGGAAACTTTCAAGCCACCAACAACTTGCTTTTTTATTTTAAGGGGGTAATAAGGGGAGAGATTGTAATCAGGTTGGCACAATATAACATGAGTAAAACAAAGTAGGGTTAAACCTGAAAAAATAAACGCAACAAAACAGCGAACGTGTCGGCAGAAAGCCTTCGTCAGCGAACAAAACAACAGAAAAATAAATTGATCGTGGGCCCTTAAGATATAGAAGAATAAAAAAAAAAAAAAAAAAAAAAAAGGAGAAAAAAAAAAAAAAAAAAAAAAAAAAAAAAACAAAAAAAAAAAATAATAGGGGGCCATTAAAAAAAAAAAAAAAAAAAAAAAAAAAAAAAAAAAAAACGGTATAAGAATAAAAATAAAAAATATTAAATATAGCACTTAGCTTAGAAGTAGAATCCATGGGCAGTAAAAGAAATGTGACAAAAATTAAGTGAGTGAGAGATAAAATAGGGAAGAGCGAAAGAAAAGAGGATAAGAAAGTCCACTGCGATAGGTTGGGATGTGGAGGGGCGGAGCTCGGTTCAAGCTGTGAAAAGAGACATGACATTCATTCCATGTGGCGTCATTCGTCCCATTATGGCACATTCTGCTGACACATTCGTTGTTTTGTTGGGTTCCTTTTTTCAGGTTTAACCCCACTTTCCTTTACTCATTTTATACTGTTTTATTTTAGCTACTTTTCTCTTTGTTAGTTTAGAAAAATAAAGATTTGATTATACCCCAGCTCATTTTACAAATATCAAATTAGATTTTGATTATACCCCAGCTCATTTTACAAATATCAAAATAGATTTTGATTATACCCCAGCTCATTTTACAAATATCAAATTAGATTTTGATTATACCCCAGCTCATTTTACAAATATCAAATTAGATTTTGATTATACCCCAGCTCATTTTACAAATATCAAATTAGATTTTGATTATACCCCAGCTCATTTTACAAATATCAAATTAGATTTTGATTATACCCCAGCTCATTTTACAAATATCAAATTAGATTTTGATTATACCCCAGCTCATTTTACAAATATCAAATTAGATTTTGATTATACCCCAGCTCATTTTACAAATATCAAATTAGATTTTGATTATACCCCAGCTCATTTTACAAATATCAAATTAGATTTTGATTATACCCCAGCTCATTTTACAAATATCAAATTAGATTTTGATTATACCCCAGCTCATTTTACAAATATCAAATTAGATTTTGATTATACCCCAGCTCATTTTACAAATATCAAATTAGATTTTGATTATACCCCAGCTCATTTTACAAATATCAAATTAGATTTTGATTATACCNTTCCCCCCCCCCCCCCCGCTCCATGAAAGAGAGACTTATTTGATTGTTGCTGTGATTCTCAGTGCTACATAGCAGTGTTACATAGGGTCTCAAAGTTTATAAATATGTTTACAGTTTTTGTTTCTATTTGTGGAATGAAATTGAAATCATGAGACTTATGTTTGATACAATTGCATGTTGCCATGTGTTCTTCAGCTTATTTAAAAAACAGAAAGAACACTTATCAACATCATACACCCAATGAGTGTCAGACACTTTAAATGTAAAAAAAATAAATTAACAAAGTTCTACTTACAATTTATAGTAGGTCCCATGTTCTTACACAAAAGTCTATTTTCATATTGTGTTTTTAAAGTTTTGTTAGAAAAAAGAAAATTGTGAGGCTATTTAAGCTACCAGAATTCATGTCATCCGTCTGAAAGAAACACTAAGAGATCATAAACTTATGTCACTAAGGATCATACACTTATGTCACTAAGGGATCATACACTTATGTCACTAAGAGATCATAAACTTATGTCACTAAGGGATCATAAACTTATGTCATAAGGGATCATAAACTTATGTCACTAAGGGATTATAAACTTATGTCATAAGGGATCATAAACTTATGTCACTAAGGGATCATAAACTTATGAAATAAGGCTACATTTCAGAATATGCAGTGCTGTCCCATTTAAATTCTTGACTTTCTTTAATTATAAAATATTTTATGCGGCCATTTCTGACAGGTCATAGTCTTGTAGTGGGACAGGTCATAGTCTTGTGGCTGGACAGGTCATAGTATTATGGTGGGACAGGTTATAGTCTTGTAGCTGTCAGGTCATAGTCTTGTAGTAGGACAGTTAATAGTCTTGTAGTGGGAAAGGTCATAATCTTGGAGTGGGGCATGTCATAGTCTTGTAGTGGGACAGGTCATAGTCCTGTAGTAGGACAGGTTATAGTTTTGTAGTGGGACATATCATGGTCTTGTAATGGGACAGGTCTTAGTTTTGTAGTGGGACAGGTCATAGTCTTGTTGTCGGATATATTATAGTCTTTTAGTGGGGCCGGTCATTGTCTTGTAGTAGACAATTCATAATTTTGTAGTGGGACAGGTCATAGTCCTGTGAGACAGGTCATCATTGTTTTGTAGTGTGACAGGTCATAGTCTTGTAGTGGGATATAATTGTCTTGATATTTTTTGCTTATTTCCTGCCCCTTTCTTAAAATCTGCAAACTTACCTCCCCATGTCATTGCGTTGACCATTGTGTTTTATATATATACCTTTTTTCTGTTTGATTGTTACCATGCAGCTTCTTGAAGGTATGTTTAAGCTTTCAACTTTTTTTCTCTATGCATGACACGTAAATCCTTTAAAAAAAATATAATAAATAATCAGTTATAAATAATCAGTTTACTATCAATCTTTATTTGTTTTCTTGCTTCAAGGGTAAATGCTTTGCTTGTAAAAAATGTAATTTTTAAACTTTGTTTAAATTAGCAGTTTGTCACAGTGCACATTTGCAAGCTTAATATTGACGTTAATTTTGTGATTTTTAAAATACAGTTTTTACCATAAAGTTTAGCACACAAGTAGTATTACATGGATCATTTGATGTAGACAAAATATTTACTTCTACAAAGATTCCATATGTACAGATACAAAACGGTATGAGGTTAAACTGATCAACAAAATGGCTATATGAGGTTAAAAATGCCAGTCAATAATACACCTATAATTATTTAAATTAAACTAAATAAATAATGACCACAATCTCTTTTAGAATTTAAGAATCGGTTTTCTAAAGGTAAATAACATTTTAAAAAAAGGAACTATTAAAAAGCTAAAACTGATGCATTCTTTCTCTCTTAGTTACTTTAAAAAAAACAATTTTCATACACTTTATGCTGGACACTACACTAATCTTTCAAATAGAGTTTGAACTTTTCACCAACATGTTTGAAAATTATACACATAAATATTTGAATTGACTTTTGCTTTTTTGAAAACTTCTGCATTTTGCATGTTCAGGAAAATGTTGACTTATTTTTTAAAAATTTAAATAACTGCTTTCATAACAGTTTAAATATGTACTAAATATGGTGTCACCCATGAACATTTAAGATAAGATGAAATGTTGTTGATGACATACAAAACAACCTGCCCTGTACTAAGATATTGACCTTTTGATACTTGGAAAACCTTTAAAAAATGTTAAGTATTGATGTAATCAAGGGCAGAAGCTATAGTTAAGTATTGATGTCATCAAGGGCAGAAGCTATAGTTAGTATTGATGTCATCAAGGGCAGAAGCTATAGTTAAGTATTGATGTCATCAAGGGCAGAAGCTATAGTTAAGTATTGATGTCATCAATGGCAGAAGCTATAGTTAAGTATTAATGTCATCAAGGGCAGAAGCTATAGTTAAGTATTGATGTCATCAAGGGCAGAAGCTATAGTTAAGTATTGATGTCATCAAGGGCAGAAGCTATAGTTAAGCATTGATGTCATCAAGGGCAGAAGCTATAGTTAAGTATTGATGTCATCAAGGGCAGAAGCTATAGTTAAGTATTGATGTCATCAATGGCAGAAGCTATAGTTAAGTATTAATGTCATCAAGGGCAGAAGCTATAGTTAAGTATTGATGTCATCAAGGGCAGAAGCTATAGTTAAGTATTAATGTCATCAAGGGCAGAAGCTATAGTTAAGTATTGATGTCATCAAGGGCAGAAGCTATAGTTAAGTATTAATGTCATCAAGGGCAGAAGCTATAGTTCAGTATTGATGTCATCAAGGGCAGAAGCTATAGTTAGTATTGATGTCATCAAGGGCAGAAGCTATAGTTAGTATTGATGTCATCAAGGGCAGAAGCTATAGTTAAGTATTGATGTCATCAAGGGCAGAAGCTATAGTTAAGTATTGATGTCATCAAGGGCAGAAGCTATAGTTAAGTATTGATGTCATCAAGGGCAGAAGCTTAAGTTTAATATTTGAGCCTATTAGCTTGTAGTATCATTATATTTCAATTTTCTATTATTGAATATTTAATTTTTAATTACTTTTTTTCCCAAACAATTTTATATCTTAATAGTGAAGAGCACATATTAGTAAAATAACTTTGAGGATCTAGGATTAACTGTGATTAAATATTTTCTATAATTTTTATACTAATTTTAAGATAAGTTGAACTAATATGACTGCTAAAAATGTCCATTCTTTTTCTTTGCATTGTAATAAAAGTTTTGGCTGACAGATAATATGCACTCTTCTTCTAATGTAGCTTACATATATATTTTTCTTGTTTTTCTGTTCTAAAGAGCTTTGTTCAAAACTTATCAATTTTATGAAAATTCACACAGATCATTGTATAAACATGGCATCTTCTGTACATGTCATCAGAAACATAAAATTCAAACGAAAAGTTACTGTTCATTAATTATAGTGTTTTTACATAAAAAATGTGATAATTTGTAGCAAACATTGGTTGTAAAAGGTTAATGTAAGGCCCTTCGTATTGTTTGTTGATTATATTTTTTTACATTCTAAAATACATTTATTTTAGGTGCAGCACCATCTCAGCCATCAGCAGTTCCTCCTCCTCCTGGACCACCGCCACCACCAGGACCACCACCTCCACCAGGACCACCACCACCACCACCATCTGGAGGTCCTCCACCCCCTCCACCACCCCCTCCACCACCTCCACCACCACCACTACCCCCTCCAATGTGAGTTCTAAAGGTGGAATCCTTAAACCAAGATGTCCTTCACTTCCTAGGAGAAAAAAACAGGGTCATGTTTATCACTAGTGTTGTCTATGGATATCACAAACATTCTTGACAAAGAAAACTAACATTAGAAATTGAAACTCCTTTCATTTACAGTTTTTTTTTTAAATTTAGTTTTTTTACCTCTGCGTTTTACATGTAGGCCCTAATAAGTATTTCTTTAAAAGGGCCTATTCTCTAAATGTTATCATTAATATGTAGGAGATTATTAGTTTGATTAGAAAATGAAAGAAATGCATTTAATTAAATTGTGGGATCAAGCAAGAAACTTTGATCTCTAGTAGCAGTATTATCATCAGTCCTGGCATGCATATGGAAGAAATCTTACTTAGCTGTAAAGAACTTGATTTATCATCCCTTTCCTGATTTTACAAGTGGCATTCTTCTGGTCACTTTTATAGCAGACCTGTTTACTCTTACGATTTTGGCGTACAATGTACGATTTTGAGGTGTAAACATATATAGGCCTACTGTATGCATATTTTTTTACTCTAAATATAAGGTATTGAACGATTTTGTGATGATATTGAACGATTTTAAGAGTTTGAGGGTAAACAGGTCTGTTATAGCAACCTGTTCAGAGTAGGCCTATAACATCACACTATTAAGGCTACATGGTCTGGTGAACAAGTTTTCTTCAGGAGAAAGTCATGTCATTTTTGTTTTTCTTCTTCATTTGGGTAGCAAGAGGTCAAATAGTTTCAACACTAATGCAGCTGTCTTGCTATAGAATGGACTAGGTAAAAGTTATCTCATAAATAAACCAAGGAAAAAATAAGTGGTGAGAACAATGAAGCGATTCAATAAACAGAAAACTTGTTTGATAAGATTTACAATTGGTTTCGATGTAACCTTTCATGTTGAAAACTCCATGTGGGTCAAAAGTTGTTGATTTTATTTTGTTTCAGTTTTATTTCTTTAACTACTTGAAAAATAATTTTTGTTAATTTCAGAAAAATAAATATTTTATTTGTAATAAAGCTAATTATTAATTGATTCATATATAAAATTAAAAAATAATAAAACCTATGTTTCTCTTTTTGTTTGTTTTTAAAATGCACCACTAATTATATCAGAAATAAAAATGACAAAGTTGCATCAATAAAAAGATTAATTATTGAAGTCGGTGTCCAACCATGACGTTTCTTGTTTTGGTTATTGGTATAGATCAAATTGTGTTACTGTAATGTTGTATGTTAATAGTTGATAGCAATCATGTTGCTGATATTAAAGTCAACGTTTCTGCTTTAAGCTGTGTTACCACTTACTTGATCTTCTCTTTGTTTGTTAGTGATATGAGGGAATAAATGTTCAAGCAATATGTAGAGATAACCAATAAGATATTTGACACGAACTGAGTGGATTTTGTTAGTGAGTGGAGTTTGTTAGTGAGTGAAGTTTGTTGGTGAGTGGAGTTTGTTAGTGAGTGGAGTTTGTTGGTGAGTGGAGTTTTTTGGTGAGTGGAGTTTGTTAGTGAGTGGACTTTGTTGGTGAGTGGAGTTTGTTAGTGAGTGGAGTTTGTTGGTGAGTGGAGTTTGTTAGTGAGTGGAGTTTGTTGGTGAGTGGAGTTTGTTAGTGAGTGGAGTTTGTTGGTGAGTGGAGTTTGTTAGTGAGTGGAGTTTGTTAGTTTGTTAGTGAGTGGAGTTTGTTGGTGAGTGGAGTTTGTTAGTGAGTGGAGTTTGTTGGTGAGTGGAGTTTGTTAGTGAGTGGAGTTTGTTGGTGAGTGGAGTTTGTTAGTGAGTGGAGTTTGTTAGTGAGTGGAGTTTGTTGGTGAGTGGAGTTTGTTAGTGAGTGGAGTTTGTTGGTGAGTGGAGTTTGTTAGTGAGTGGAGTTTGTTGGTGAGTGGAGTTTGTTGGTGAGTGGAGTTTGTTAGTGAGTGGAGTTTGTTAGTGAGTGGATTTTGTTAGTGAGTGGAGTTTGTTGGTGAGTGGAGTTTGTTAGTGAGTGGAGTTTGTTGGTGAGTGGAGTTTGTTGGTGAGTGGAGTTTGTTAGTGAGTGGAGTTTGTTGGTGAGTGGAGTTTGTTAGTGAGTGGAGTTTGTTGGTGAGTCGCTGGTGGAATTCTTTTCTGCCCATATTTCTCTACACAGCAAAACCTGCTTGTTTTGATCACCTCCAATAGCTTCCCATCTTAAAGGGAGACAACTTTTTGAACAGCATTTATTTTCAGAATATGTAATGGCGTTCACTCTAAAAGAAAACACAAACTTTCTTCTATGTATTAAAGGCCCACAATTATTGTATCGATCATTCTGGCTGCTATGTATGTCGAGGAATTGGCGGTGTTTCTGTGCCTGGTATTGAAGAGGGATATTTCACTGGCTCAAGGGCTACTCAGCGAGGGTATCAAGAACTGGGGTTTGGAAGCCCCGAGTCATTAGACACAAATGTGTCTAGTGTTTTCGCCTGAACTGTTCCTTTTGGAAGCATGTTCCAGTCCCTGATTGTCTTTGGCAGGAATGAGCAGTTCCTGTACTGGGTTTTTGCTGGTATGAGCCAGAACTGCCTGTCATGGCCTCGTCGCTGTCTATGGGGGAGAGGGACGAGTTTCTGGAGAGACTAATCAAGTTAGTTAAAGAGTTTTACATATAAGTGCGCGGCGCAGCATTTAAGATCCCAGAAAATGACGTCATTATTGCCATATTTAATACATCAATGTAAAAGACATTTTAAGATTGACATTTGTTAACAAGAAATTAATTAAAGTATTTGGTGTGGAAAAACAAATTATATGTTAAATTAAATGGATGCATGTAGCTCTATCCAGAGTTCCCTCTATCCCATCTGTCAAAATGATGCAAATACAAGCGATTTGAAAAAACAAACAAAGAAAATGTAATGCTCCAATGAATTTCAAAAATGATATTTTGACTCCAGAATAATGAGAAGTCAAGTGTCAGAAATCAAGTGTTGTCTATGTTTAAATGAATTCCTTTTTAAATTTGTTTTTATAACAAAAAAATGTTGGCCACCCTTTAGGGCGCTCAGCTAGCGTTAAAAATGTTGCTGGTCTGTACCTTCATTTCAAACCTTTACTATTTTGGTGTTCCCACTACTCATAACCTATGTTAACATCCTGGCGATCACTTCAATAGCTTCAAACACTAGCGTTGAAATGTTTGTTGCACTGTTCGAAAAACGCTCGTAGAACATAAGGATATTGACCGAATCAGGGCGTTAGATGAAAAATGTGTACAATAATGGTTTAAAACAATAAACAACAACAAAAAACAATGGCCTTTAAGAACAACAACTTTAGTTTGAAATAGAAATCGCACATGGTAATTATCAATAATAAAAAAGCAAAAGGTCAAAAAGGAGAGAACACAAAGCAATGTCATTGAAGAACACAAAGCAATGTTGGAAGGGGGTGATCATGTACAGTGCTGTTGGAAGGGGGTGATCATGTACAGTGCTGTTGGAAGGGGGTGATCATGTACAGTGCTGTTGGAAGGGGGTGATCATGTACAGTGCTGTTGGAAGGGGGTGATCATGTACAGTGCTGTTGGAAGGGGGGGATCATGTACAATTCTGTTGGAAGGGGGTGATCATGTACAGTGCTGTTGGAAGGGGGGGATCATGTACAGTGCTGTTGGAAGGGGGTGATCATGTACAGTGCTGTTGGAAGGGGGTGGTCTGCCAAAGGCGGAACTTTTTTTTAGCTTTATGTGGAGGGGCAGCTTTTTCGGCAAAATGCATAATTTTTTATGCGGAAGGGGCGGTAAAAATCTAGGACCACCCCGGCTGGCACTAACCCTAGGTACGCGTATGATACTATACAAACAAAGTTTGTCAGCATTAGTTTAGTACATCGTCTCATTTTGTGAACGGTGTGTTAGAGCTGTTGGGCTAAGCGTACAACACTTGACGTTAAATTTAATACAACTTCAAAAATGTCAATAAAGTCTTTGTTAAATATTGCATAGTTGTCCGAGCCAGGGTCTATATGTCCCATCTATCAGCCTATTTTACCTAGCTGTTGGCGCTATCACAAGACCCTAAAACAATTGTTCTTCTGCTCACTCAACATGCAACAAATTAATGTTTATTTGAACGACTCATTATCATACGAAGATAAAGGCCAGAGATTCAATTGTTGACACAGAGCTGCTGAGACATTGACATTTTAAAACTAACATGCTGATGTTTCCCCCCCCCCCCCCCCACACAAATCTTCTGCACAGGAAGGGAGGAAAATCTTGGGAGCGATTTTGCAAAAAATTGTATTCTATGAGTGGCTGCCCGTAGTTCTCGGCCCAGATCTCATAGCCAGGTACAACCTGGGTTGTGACGCGAGCAGTCAATACGACCCTGATACGGACCCCAGGATAGCCAATGTTTTCATGACAGGTGACGTAATCTTTTTAAAAAGTAAAAGAATCTTGCATATTGGGAATGGGGAAAAAAGAATCTTGCAAATGGAATGGGAAAAAAGAATCTTGCAAATGGGAATGGGAAAAAAGAATCTTGCAAATAGGGAATGAGAAAAAAGAATCTTGCAAATGGGGAGTGGGAAAAAAGAATCTTGCAAATGGGAATGGGAAAAAAGAATCTTGCAAATAAGGAATGGGAAAAAAGAATCTTGCATATTGGGAATGTGAAAAAAGAATTTAGGTTCAATCGAGATTGAAACTTCGGATTGCAGAATTCCGCGTCCCAAAGACTTAGGTTCTAAACAATACACCATGGAACAAGTTATTGCATAGAACTGTACATTTGTTAAATGTCCAACTGATTGTTATATTACATGGTATAATAGACAATGCATGAAGTCTCATCATAAGAATCAAAGATGGTGGTATCATCATCTAATTTAATGATTGTAACGGTGCTACGCACCGGCTTCTAATATGAGAAATTAATCTTCTATTTTAATTTTAATTGGCTCGTTATAAACAGTGCCTAACAAAGGACGATACCATAGAGTCAACAATATTAAAGATACGACATCCAAAACAGTTGCTAGTTACAATTAATAAGATTTAATAAGTATGAATGTAATTACAAAAGAAATGAAATATCATTACAAATCATCAACTTACAGTATGGTATATCTTGTACCGGTACACAGTTAACACAGTTCGTACTTTTCCTTTTAATGTGCCAATGAATAGGAGCCAAAATGATCAATAAATTGATCGTGGGCCCTTAAGATATAGAGGAAGAAGAAGAAGAATGATGAATGCGAAATAAACACATGCGAGCACACAAATATACAAAGAATAATGCACGCCTCGTAAAGTAAAAATATATATCTGAATCTCCGTCTCTCCGTATCTGTCAATCCCTTATATACATGTAGCGTAAGACGCTTCCAGAAAAGAATAATGACGTGTTGTTTACATTTCTCGGGTTATCGAGAAGATTCAACTAGATACCAGGAGACACACTACCCAATGTGTAATTGGCCGCCAGTTGTAAACAAGATACATCAAATAGAACTTAAACCACGCCCACAAGGTCAAGCAAAGTTCAGGCACGGGGAATGTGTGCTACATAACAAACGGTGTTGCTTGGGCTCTGGATATACATTACATGCATTGTACACAGGACAGGGGAGAGAAAGCAACAGCCGCGGTTCTTGTTTGTCTAGTTAATGATATGTCGTCATTGAACTTGACATATTTTGGGTGATTTGTAAAAAGTTCAGTCTAGAAAATTTGAATTGACAGCTAACAAAGAAAGTTTTTAATAATAAGGTGTTGTTGGATGGTATTAAATGCTGATGAAAAGTCTTAAAAAGCACTCTAGTACATTTTTAGAGGTGTCTTGGTGATGGTAAAGTCTTTCCATTTAAGGTAAGATGACATCATTAGTACTTCTGGCAGATTTAGAAGCAAATTCGTTGGGGGGGGGGCAATTTTTTGCTGTAATTCATTCAAAATTTTTCTTTCGATAAGCTTCTCAAACCATTTGATTACATTAGAGCAGGACTGCACAACATACGGTCCGCATGCGGCTCACCAGCACCCACTTTGAGGCCCACGAAGTAATGAAATATTTCTTTATTATTATTATTTACTTAATAGCTTCCCCACACTTCTCCTATTATCTTTCGGCCCGCACAAGTATTTCATAAAGTAATACGGCCTACCTTACATTTGAAATGGTGCAGGTCTCTATAGAGGTCATTAGCCATGACACAAGTCGTTGTTGCTAGTGACATTTTGTCTTTGGAATCGGAATAAATTCTGAAGTTTTCCTAAACATTAGTTTGCTGTGAGTTTCAAAGATGGATTAAATATGTAACGAAAATGTAGGAGAGCTGTTCTGAGCAGAGTTTAACAAGCCGTCCACTTACATTGTCTGGTGCAGACTGGTATGTAGCACGGCGTAATAGGAACCATTGTGTGGTTAGATTCTCCCAGTGAAACTAAACTGAAATGTGTAGGCCTTTTGATGTTGGGTTCATGTCGCCTTTTGTTGGTAACGTGGCAAGTGGTTGCCTGCAAGATGACTGATATGCCTTTATTTGGCTGAGATATTTGACGCTGTTCCTTACGAAGAGAAACACATAACAATACTCTGTAGCTCGTTGAACATATTTATTAGTGTAACACATCCATTTAACATATCCATTTAACACATTCATTAGTTTAACACATCCATTAGCTAAGAAAATTATTTAACATATTAATTAGTTTAAAACATCCATGAGTTTAAAACATCCATTAGTTTAAAACACCCATTTGTCCAAAAAAAAAGTCCATTAGTTTTAACACATCACTCAACACATTCATTAGTTTAACACGAGAAGTTGTTCGAGATCCGTAGACACATACAGTTCCAGAGACTACCACATAGTGCCTAGCTTTCTAACGTATTTATAGCACCATGTTCTCTCCAAGTTCATCTGGTCTCCGCACAACTGAACTTGCCGAAGAGCTGTTAGATCCAAGCGCGGCGACTACACTTTTTAATGTCCTCGTATGTTTCAAACACTTCTCCTTGTTTCAATCATCTACAGTTTGTGGTAGTTATCAAACTTTAATATATTAGATGAGACAGGCTTAATGGAATTGATTCTTATTTTATAATTTTTTTAAACCAGAATTTCCTAAAAACAAAAACCTCAAGTTACTCGGTAGTTTTTTTTTTTTTTTTAAATGATGTTATAATTTTTTAATTAATTTTTTTTTAAATACATCTTGTTTTATGCTGATCTCAGTTCAAGTTTGAGACACGTTCAATTTCACCTGTAACTTTATTTTTACCAGTGATAGACTTTGATACTGTGATCTGTGCAACTTTAATATATTAGATGAGACAGGCTTAATGGAATTGATTCTTATTTTATAATTTTTTTAAACCAGAATTTCCTAAAAACAAAAACCTCAAGTTACTCGGTAGTTTTTTTTTTTTTTTTTAAATGATGTTATAATTTTTTAATTAATTCTTATTTAAATACATCTTGTTTTATGCTGATCTCAGTTCAAGTTTGAGACACGTTCAATTTCACCTGTAACTTTATTTTTACCAGTGATAGACTTTGATACTGTGATCTGTGCGTCCACTCAATATCAATTATTAATATCAATTGCAAATACACGTCTACAAAACAAGTGACCACAGATTGTAGCATATGCGTCGGTCATCTACTTTTATTTTGAAGCCTGCTCAACTCGATCCCATTAGGCACTGCGTTGCCAGTAATTATTGTATTCATTTTACGTACTGTATGTTTATTAATTTATTTATACGGTATGTTTCTTTATGTATTATTAAGATACCGTGTTGTACGATTTTGAAACGATATTGTATGATTTTAGGAGTTCAAGGGTAAAAATGTATGTAATAAACAAGAAAATCTAGATATAATAATTTAAAATTGAAAAGGATAAATTAAGGCGCAAGTATCCTAAGCATAATATTGAAATTTAAATTGTATCCCAACGTCACTTGTTCCCTTCGTTTAAGTATGCAAGTTTAAGTACCATCGGTGGGCCGGATAAACCCGGCCTCGCGGGCCGGACCTAGCCCGCGGGCCGTAGTTTGGTGACCCCTGACCTGGTGGATGAAAACATTTTAAAACAATTTTCTTGATTTGCTGATGCTTTATATAAATAATTGACCAGGTTGCCTAGCAACGTATTTTAAATATTGAAATCAAATAAATGTTGATAAACAATTTTGGTTAGACTAGAAAAAGAACGTATTGTGTTTAAGCCCATTTTTAAATACAAAAATGCCCCCCCCCCCCACTCCTTTTTTTATTTTTCCTCCCTTAATTTCTAACAACAGCCGCCTTCCGTTTCGGCCACACCCTGATCCCCAACATCTTCCTGGCGAGGAGTGGACGCTATCAGCTGAAGGACAGCTTCATGGTCCCAGACAGAAGCTTGGCGAGCTTTGAGAGTATCATCAGCGGCTTGTTGGAAGACGGGGGCACGGAGGCATTTGATAGGTACAGGGACAACTCTCAGATAGTTTGAGGACACAATGGAGGCATTTGATAGGTACAGGGACAACTCTCTGATAGTTTGAGGACACGTTTTTTATAGCGCTATGGGTGGCCAGTGATGTACAACGCACTCTCAGTGTTTCCTTCAGATATTTTTCCCCGGGGGGGGGGGGGG
>CAXITT010000431.1:232319-258521 GCA_964033795.1 Lymnaea stagnalis
AACTTAGGGTGCTATCAACAGTTGGACAAACTCCAAACTTAGGGTGCTATCAACAGTTGGACAAACTCCAAACTTAGGGTGCTATCAACAGTTGGACAAACTCCAAACTTAGGGTGCTATAAACAGTTGGGCAAACTCCAAACTTAGGGTGCTATCAACAGTTGGACAAACTCCAAACTTAGGGTGCTATCAACAGTTGGACAAACTCAAAACTTAGGGTGCTATCAACAGTTGGACAAACTCCAAACTTAGGGTGCTATCAACAGTTGGACAAACTCCAAACGTAGGGTGCTATAAACAGTTGGGCAAACTCCAAACTTAGGGTGCTATCAACAGTTGGACAAACTCCAAACTTAGGGTGCTATAAACAGTTGGACAAACTCCAAACTTAGGGTGCTATCAACAGTTGGACAAACTCCAAACTTAGGGTGCTATCAACAGTTGGACAAACTCCAACTGCAAGGGTGCATTTTAGCGCATGCTTGAATTTCAGAAATTTTTGACTAGGCATTTCCAACTTTTTTGGTGGGAAGTGCCAAAATTAGCCATAATAATGATCAAACACATCTTTAATTCTGAAATGGCGCAAAGAACTATTCCGTAAACTAAATTCATTTCTTGTGTCACCCTTAAGGGCAAGCTTTTGACCTAGATTTTTCTAGCGCTTTTGATTGTTCTAGTCCACATAACATTTTTGATAAAATCGAAATAAGAGAACGTATTGTATCACATGTATGACTTTAGTTTTGCTACATTATATGCTTACTTGAAGAGTAAAGGCTGAGATCCTAGTTTAAAAATGTAGGTTTTAACCTTAGAACCCTCGCGTGCTCCTCACAAACGCTATGACTGCAAGGTGCCTCGGATATTTAAGGGGTTTAAAAATAGGATGAGGATATTTTCTTAACTATTTTTCAGTACAGGCTTGGGGGGGGGCGGGCGGAAAAGTGCTTGATCTGCTTGTGATCTGCAGGTGCTGGGTGGCCGAGCAGTCTAAACTGTCTAAAACCAAATAGCCGGTGGCCCGGAGTTCAATCGCCATCAAAGCCAACATCCCAAGCACGACGGGTGGATGGGACTCGTTAGCCTTGGACGGCAACCCATCTAAGAGAAGGCAAACTCTGAATTAAAACCAGGAGCCAGAATGATCAACAAATTGATCGTGGGCCCCTCAAATATAAGAAGATAAGAAGAAGGAAAAAGAAGTTATGCACACAAAAATATTATTTAACTAAAATAGTAATGTAGCTTTTATTTTGTATCTCTATTATTTCAGGGGATAGCTTCTTAAACAATTATTGAATTTTGAACAAAACAAAATAAAAGAATAAAAAGGGTGAAACATGAAAACACTGCAAAGACATTTTACGTGCTGAACGCAAATGGAAGAAAAAAAACTTACTTATCATAATAAGCCACGGTTAATTAGAAGCCTCTCCATTATTGGGGTTTTCATTACTGGACATATTGAACGGTATCATTTTGGTTATGTGACGTTTTCAAATGACGTCATATAATTAGTAATGTGTTATTTTATCTGAAGGAAATCGTCTAAAAATAAAGTATAAAGTTCTCAAAATGCACTTGATTGTACTTATTATTTAAAAACTCAAACTATTATAACTTTCTGCAGATAAATTACAAATTGCCTCTTCAATATACTTGAACCCATTTTTTAAAAATCAAATCGATAGAAATGATTTAATTGACGACTTCCGGAAGTAGCATTATTTCTAAAATTAGAACCAAAAAATTGATTCGCCAAAATATCGAAATTCTATTTCACAAAAACGTTGATTTAGCCGTCCACTGGATTCGCATCTAATTTTTTTTTTTTTTCTAAGTACGTGGAAACATGTGGCAAGTTGTTTATTATTGTGATATTAAAAAGAGAGAATCAGTTGGGAATGTAATAAATAAAGGCGAAGTATTTTTAAAATGCCCACTAAGCAGGAACCTTTGAGGCACATTTTTTAAGGAAATATAAACGCAATCGCTATAATAATTGACGAATCTTGCACTATTAAAAAAAAAAAAATCAGTTGGGAATCTAATAAATATAGGCTAGTATTTTTTTTAAATACTCACTGTTCAGGAAACGTAACAAAAGTAGCACATTAAAAGAAAACACAGAAAATTGTCGCTATGAAAATTGTTCAATCGTGCACTATTTGTATACACCCATTAAATTTTTCATTTTTGAAAAAAACAAATTTAAAAATCATTTTTTGTTTAAGTTTTGATTTTTTTTTTTACTTAACGTGCATGGAGTCGAGTACATTTAAAAGAATGCTAAAAATAACGAATATTTTTTTAAAGCATGAGGCCAACATAGTCATACAAGTTATAATGAACACAATTCTCTAATTTAAAATTAATGCCTGTATTATAAAATAGAATTTGACATCATGAAAATATTGCTCTCGTTTGATACTTTGTAAGAACTGTAAAATTATAGACTTAAAATTAAAGAAAATGTAGTTTAATACTGTCTTATTAAAGCCTTTAAACTTTTGAGTTTGCAACGAATAATTAAAAAAAAATACAGATAAATGCGAAAAATGAAAAGTAATACTTCGACTCATAATCGGGTGCGGCAAATTTTCGAAACATTGTGATATTTATAATCGAATAATGTAGGCTTCTAAGAAGATTAGCCTTAAATATATGGAATATCAAATATAATCGAGCGTAGCAATATTTCATTGATTCCACTATTTGTAATCGGTTAATGACACCAGTCAATATTGTTTTAAAATAATTTTAAAATTGTTTAAAAAATGACAATTTGGCACTTTTGTATAAAATATATTTTGATTTATTGTTGGATATATTTTTGGTCGGGGGGGGGCACTTGACATTCCCCGGGGTGGGGCTATGATAGAATTTGATATCTCTGAATTACTGCAGACTGCAGAGACTTAGCTTCCTGTTCAGCAAGGCTGTGGGATAGGAATCGTATTGTCTCATGGGTAACTTTGGGATAGAGTCGACGAGTCCCATGCCATGGGTAACTTTGGGATAGAGTTGATGAGTCCCATGGTTAACTTTTGGATAGAGTTGACGAGTCCCATGGGTAATTGTGGGTTAGGGTTGACAAGTCACATGGGTAACTTTTGGATAGAGTCGACGAGTCCCATGGGTGGCTTTGGGATATATTCATTATGTAATGGGTGACTTTGGGATAGAGTCGTAGTCTCGTGGGTTCCTTTGGGACAGAGTCTTAGAGTCCAATAGGTAGCTTTGGGATATATTCATAGAGTCTCATGGGTAACTAGAGTTTGAATGTCAAATAATATATCATGAATATATCTTATCAACTTGTCAAAAATTGTATAATTAATTTTTAATAAAATTTGCCTTGTTGAATGAACAAGCTAAATTACCGGTAACTCTTGTTTCTAATTTTATTTAAACATAAAGTTATACTTTTAGTTCACGGAAATCTCCACGTCTGGGATTTTGAATGATACCTGGTCTTTTCCAAGATTTTACTGTATACAAATATGGTGGGACGTCGATTCATCTATGCTATGAATATTTGTATATTAAATTTTCAAATCAGAATCTAGAGAAAAAAGATGCTCTGACTTCCATTAGACAGAAGTGAGTTAAGCAGGGTGCCACATTTCATCCGGTGCAGATGTCAGTATTATAACATAGACCGCCACATTTAATCCGGTGCAGATTTCAGTATTATAACATAGACCGCCACATTTCATCCGGTGCAGATGTCAGTATTATAACATAGACCGCCACATTTCCTCCGGTGCAGATGTCAGTATTATAACATAGACCGCCACATTTCATCCGGTGCAGATGTCAGTATTATAACATAGGCCGCCACATTTCCTCCGGTGCAGATGTCAGTATTATAACATAGGCCGCCATATTTCCTCCGGTGCAGATGTCAGTATTATAACATAGACCGCCACATTTCATCCAGTGCAGATGTCAGTATTATAACATAAACCGCCACATTTCATCCAGTGCAGATGTCAGTATTATAACATAGACCGCCACATTTCCTCCGGTCCAAATGTCAGTATTATAACATAGGCCGCCACATTTCATCCGGTGCAGATGTCAGTATTATAACATAGGCCGCCACATTTCATCCGGTGCAGATGTCAGTATTATAACATAGGCCGCCACATTTCATCCGGTGCAGATGTCAGTATTATAACATAGACCGCCACATTTCATCCGGTGCAGATGTCAGTATTATAACATAGACCGCCACATTTCATCCGGTGCAGATGTCAGTATTATAACATAGACCGCCACATTTCCTCCGGTGCAGATGTCAGTATTATAACATAGACCGCCACATTTCCTCCTGTGCAGATGTCAGTATTATAACATAGGCCGCCACATTTCCTCCGGTGCAGATGTCAGTATTATAACATAGACCGCCACATTTCCTCCGGTGCAGCTGTCAGTATTATAACATAGGCCGCCACATTTCCTCCGGTGCAAGTGCAGTTGTCAGTATTATAACATAGATCGCCACATTTCATCTGGTGCAGATGTCAGTATTATAACATAGACCGCCACATTTAATCCGGTGCAGATGTCAGTATTATAACATAGACCGCCACATTTCATCCGGTGCAGATGTCAGTATTATAACATAGACCGCCATATTTCCTCCGGTGCAGATGTCAGTATTATAACATAGACCGCCACATTTCCTCCTGTGCAGATGTCAGTATTATAACATAGGCCGCCACATTTCCTCCGGTGCAGATGTCAGTATTATAACATAGGCCGCCACATTTCCTCCGGTGCAGATGTCAGTATTATAACATAGGCCGCCACATTTCCTCCGGTGCAGTTGTCAGTATTATAACATAGACCGCCACATTTCCTCCGGTGCAGATGTCAGTATTATAGCATAGACCGCCACATTTCCTCCGGTGCAGATGTCAGTATTATAACATAGACCGCCACATTTCATCCGGTGCAGTTGTCAGTATTATAACATAGATCGCCACATTTCATCTGGTGCAGATGTCAGTATTATAACATAGACCGCCACATTTAATCCGGTGCAGATGTCAGTATTATAACATAGACCGCCACATTTCCTCCGGTGCAGATGTCAGTATTATAACATAGACCGCCACATTTCCTCCGGTGCAGATGTCAGTATTATAACATAGACCGCCACATTTCATCCACATCATCACTTTGATTAGACTCCCATCTTTGCTTTCAGTTCAGCGGTCGTCTAAACCGTTTCTTCATCGAATGTACATTTCAACAAGTGCGAGACCATGAGCAGAAAATCCTGTCTTTTCTGATGTTTTCTTAGGTATATCAGTTCTGCCGTGACGCAACATTTATTTGAGACGAGAGAGGGTCCACGACACGCCCTTGACCTCATCTCATTGAATATTCAAAGGGGCGGGATCATGGAATTCCCGGCTACTATTTTTGGAGACGTTTTTACGGGCTTAGGTTTGTAGCGAGCGGCTCTGTCTACACAGTTGCCAATGTTAGCATTGATCAGAATTGAATCATGGGACATATACACTTCTAGCTGTCAGGCTTTTTTATGGATCGATAGCCTGATCGATAACCGGTAATATGGGGAAAAGTCTTCTTTCTAAGTTCTTTAATTCAATCCAATGTAGCGATCATAACATCTGCCATTATCTGGTGAAATACTGCTCTAATGACGTCATTAGAATGCCGTCAAATAAAAATAACAACAATTTGTACTAAACCTGAGTGATTTCCCTTTTAAACAATTGCATGCAATGCCTTCTCTTTAAAACAATAGCATGCAATGACTTCCCTTTAAAACAATAACATGCAATTACTTCCCTTTAAAACAGTAACATGCAATGACTTCCCT
The DNA here is from genome assembly GCA_964033795.1 of Lymnaea stagnalis. Taxonomy (NCBI): domain Eukaryota; kingdom Metazoa; phylum Mollusca; class Gastropoda; family Lymnaeidae; genus Lymnaea; species Lymnaea stagnalis. The sequence continues at coordinate 238,183 of CAXITT010000431.1, forward strand.
TTAAAACAATAACATGCAACACTGTCATTAAAAGATGAAAACACTTAATCCTTTAAAGAATAAACATTTTTAATAATCATCCCCACCGCCCCCCCACCGCCCCCCCACCGCCCCCCGCCCCCCCTCCCCGTAAAAAAAAGCAACGCTTGCTTATTGACTGCCTTACAAAAAATGATTGATGACAAGGATAATACTTATGTTGCAGACGATACAGAAGCCTGGATGCATTTGAAAACTATGCCACTACCATGAAATTACTTTACAAGTAAGAAACGTAACACGTTTAAATAAAGACACATTTCTATACTAATTTGGATGTAACAATAGTCATTAGGATGTAACAATAGTCATTAGGATGTAACAATAGTCATTAGGATGTAACAATAGTCATTAGGATGTAACAATAGTCATTAGGATGTAACAATAGTCATTAGGATGTAACAATAGTCATTAGGATGTAACAATAGTCATTAGGATGTAACAATAGTCATTAGGATGTAACAACAGCAATTTTGAAGTAACAATATTCATTTGGAGTTTACAATAGTCATTTGGATGTAACAATAGTCATTAAAATTTAACAATAGTCATTAGAATATAACAATAGCCATTGCATGTAACAAAAGTCATTTGGATGTAACAATAGTCATTTGGATGTAAACAATTGTGCTTTGGATATAATAAAAGTCATTTTGATGTAACAACTGTCATTTGGATATAATAATAGTCATTTGGATGTAATAACTGTCATTTGGATATAATAATAGTCATTTGGATGTAACAACTGTCATTTGGATATAATAATAGTCATTTTGATGTAACAACTGTCATTTGGATATAATAAAAGTCATTTGGATGTAACAATTGTCATTTGGATATAATAAAAGTCATTTGGATGTAAACAATTGTGCTTTGGATATAATAATAGTCATTTGGATGTAACAACTGTCATTTGGATATAATAATAGTCATTTGGATGTAACAACTGTCATTTGGATATAATAATAGTCATTTGGATGTAAACAATTGTGCTTTGGATATAATAAAAGTCATTTGGATGTAACAATTGTCATTTGGATATAATAATAGTCATTTTGATGTAACAACTGTCATTTGGATATAATAATAGTCATTTGGATGTAACAACTGTCATTTGGATATAATAATAGTCATTTGGATGTAGCAAGAGTCATTAGAATGTAAAGCTATTTCAAGCTCTTAAAGTCATTAAAGCTCTTAAACAGTTCATGAACAATTTGCAAAAAAAAAAAGCTATCGTTAAATTAAAATTTTTTTTTTTACAAAACTGATCACTAGCCTACCACACATTAAAACTGATCACTAGCTTCCCACACATTAAAACTGATCACTAGCTTACCACACATTAAAACTGATCACTAGCTTACCACTCATTAAAACTTATCACTAGCTGACCACACATTAAAACTGATCACTAGCTTACCACACATTAAAACTGATCACTAGCTTACCACACATTAAAACTGATCACTAGCTTACCACACATTAAAACTGATCACTAGCTTACCACACATTAAAACTGATCACTAGCTTACCACACATTAAAACTGATCACTAGCTTACCACACATTAAAACTGATCACTAGCTGACCACACATTAAAACTGATCACTAGCTTACCACACATAAAAACTGATCACTAGCTACCACACATTAAAACTGATCACTAGCTTACCACACATTAAAACTGATCACTAGCTTACCACACATTAAAACTGATCACTAGCTGACCACACATTAAAACTGATCACTAGCTTACCAAACATTAAAACTGATCACTAGCTTACCACACATTAAAACTGATCACTAGCCTACCACACATTAAAACTGATCACTAGCTTACCACACATTAAAACTAATCACTAGCTTACCACACATTAAAAAAGATCACTAGCTTACCACACATTAAAACTGATCACTAGCTTACCACACATTAAAACTGATCACTAGCTTACCACACATTAAAACTGATCACTAGCTGACCACACATTAAAACTGATCACTAGCTTACCACACATTAAAACTTATCACTAGCTTACCACACATTAAAACTGATCACTAGCTTACCACACATTAAAACTGATCACTAGCCTACCACACATTAAAACTGATCACTAGCTTACCACACATTAAAACTAATCACTAGCTTACCACACATTAAAACTGATCACTAGCTTACCACACATTAAAACTGATCACTAGCTTACCACACATTAAAACTGATCACTAGCTTACCACACATTAAAACTTATCACTAGCTTACCACACATTAAAACTGATCACCAGCTTTCCACACATTAAAACTGATCACTAGCTTACCACACATTAAAACTGATCACCAGCTTACCACACATTAAAACTGATCACTAGCTTACCACACATTAAAACTGATCACCAGCTTACCACACATTAAAACTGATCACTAGCTTACCACACACCTTCTTCTTCTTCTTATATTTGAGGGGCCCACGATCAATTTGTTGATCATTCTGGATCCTGGTTTAAATTCAGAGTTTGCCTTCTCTTAGATGGGTTGCCGTCCAAGGCTAGCGAGTCCCATCCACCCGGGGTGCTTGGGATGACTTTGGTGGGGATTGAACTCCGGACCACCGGCTTTTTGGTTTGAGACAGTTTAGACCGCTCGGCCACATTAAAACTGATCACTAGCCTACCACACATTAAAACTGATCACTAGCTTACCACACATTAAAACTGATCACTAGCCTACCACACATTAAAACTGATCACTAGCTTACCACACATTAAAACTGATCACTAGCTTACCACACATTAAACTTTTAAATATAATTAAAAGAAAAAGATATATACAAAGGAACGACTAACGCTATCATTGTAACATCTTTTCATGAACTTCCCTATATTTAATCTATCTATCACTAAATCCCTGGCTGACTCAGACACATCCTTGATGTCGATCTCTTTGTCGGAGGCCTGTTAGAAAAGCCAGTACCTGGGGGCGTTGTGGGGGAGACATTTGGACACATCATTGCCCACCAGTTCAAGGACCTGAAGTTTGGGGACGCCTACTTTTTCTTGAGTAAAGAGGAACCTCAGAGATTCTCAAACGGTTGGTATTATAGGAACTCTTGAAAGCATGATTAAAAATAATAGTTAACTTCTATGACAATAATTTCGTTATGACAATAATCTCTATATATAATTCGCCATCAAAGGTTAAACAAGACGGGTTCAAACAAGACGCAGGCTCTTTATAGATACGCGGAGTGTGGTTCAATTATGAGTTCACTAGCGCGCAAAATATAATTCCTGATAACTACGCTTTATATTATATATTTAGTAACGGAATTGCCTTTGGTGCGTAATATTTTCTTTTCGGAAACGAAATCGTCTCAATTTAAGTATTGTGTAAAAAAAATATTCGGTTTAAAAGTGGTTGGGACATGAGAATATTAATATAGTTCATGGGCGTGAGATAAAAAGTGTGCAGTGACGTATCTTTGGGAAAGGGGTGTAGCAATTATTGGGATTCTTAAATGTGCGTTACAGCGTTACTTGAGTTCATGTTTTTGTCAAGTAACTTTACCAGATGGGAAGTTCACGCCAAAAATGTTTGGAAGGCTATATCTAGTTTCGTTACATTAAAGGGGGAGACTATGAGACCCTTAACGATACTATATATCTATGAACCACATTATGATACTATAAAGCTATGAGACACCTTATGATACTATATATCTATGAGACATATTATGATACTACATAACTATAAACCACATTATGATAAAATAAAGCTATGAGACACATTATAATACTGTATATCTATGAGACACATTATGAGATTATATAACACATGATACTTGTGATAGTTTAATCATTGATATCATTGCTGCGTGTGTACCAAAGAAAAAGGAATGCATAATTTGCAACTCATTAGAGCCAAGGAATCACAAATAAGATATTTAATGTCAGAGCCAAGAGATCAGTTCAACAAAAACTCTGCAGGTCGCCGGACACGCCGTCCCTCCATCTAAAGAAAACATGAACACTCGTATCGGACCACCCCCCCCCCCACCACTCTCTTCACACCCTTCCTACGCCAGTAACTGTTTTGTGGAGAATATTTCCGTTTGTTTGACCCCCAAACCCCCTACGATATACATGCTAAACTTGATAGTATATGCGTTTTTTTGGGGGGGGGGACTTATGTTTGGATATCCCAATATTCACGTATTTTATTACCGCGATAGCACCAGGTATTCTCGCACTTACATGAAAGGGCTTATTGTGAGCGCATAAAATGAGCACTTACCTATAAAAATATTAACTTAACCACCACTTGAATTCTAAGTCAGCTTTCTTTGTCTGAAGTATCTTTATCGTTTTTTTTGTCCTAAGTATCTTTATCGTTTTCTTTGTCCTATTTCTTTGTCCTGATGATCTTTATCCCTTTCTTTCCTTTTTATCTGTACTGCCTCAGTTTTGCTGCAAACTGACTAATTCACTCGACAGATCTGTTAGTTGTGCTATTTGATTTGAGCTTACAAGTTTTCCCCTTTTAATAGAACTTGCAAGCAGTGTCTCCATTATTTTCATTTTATGAATGATGCTTTGTCAATTCTTAGATTATTTTAAACTAATAAAGACAACATTTTGCATCAAACCTTGCCAGAGCAAATGGACTCCATCAAGAGAGTTGGTTTCAACACAGTTTTGTGTAATGTCATAGGCTTAAAATCAATACAGGAAAGTCCTTTCTACTAAACATCTGACAGGTAAGTGAAACTATCAGAATAAAAACAATAATTCAATCCTGTCCTCATCATTAGTTTATTTTATTTTTTTAATTTGCACCACTAAACCCTCAGACAAACAACTGCTCTATTACATCCATAGATTAGATTTGGACATCAAACCATCAAATGACCTGTTCATCTTCTTCTAGAAACCCAAGCAGGTCGTGTCTTGACTTTCCTGATCTTGACCTGACGTCATGGCTGTCCATGTTTTAGTCAACCCTAACATCCTGACAGTTTTTCTCGTGGTAAATGATGGAAAAATGGTGCGTTTGAATATGTTTGAGAAATGGTGCGTTGGAATATGTTATAGAAATGTTGCGTTTGAATATGTTGTAGAAATGGTGCGTGTCAATATGTTGTAGAAATGTTGCGTGTGAATATGTTGTAGAAATGCTGCCTGTGAATATGTTGTAGAAATGTTGCGTGTGAATATGTTGTAGAAATGCTGCCTGTGAATATGTTGTAGAAATGCTGCCTGTGAATATGTTGTAGAAATGTTGCGTGTGAATATGTTGTAGAAATGCTGCCTGTGAATATGTTGTAGAAAAGTTTCGTTTGAATATGTTGTAGAAATGTTGCGTGTGAATATGTTGTAGAAAAGTTGCGTTTGAATATGTTGAAGAAATGTTGCGTGTGAATATGTTGTAGAAAAGTTGCGTTTGAATATGTTGTAGAAATGTTGCGTGTCAATATGTTGTAGAAATGTTGCGTGTGAATATGTTGTAGAAATGTTGCGTGTGAATATGTTGTAGAAATGCTGCCTGTGAATATGTTGTACAAAAGTTTCGTTTGAATATGTTGTAGAAATGTTGCGTGTGAATATGTTGTAGAAAAGTTGCGTTTGAATATGTTGTAGAAATGTTGCGTGTGAATATGTTGTAGAAATGTTGCGTGTGAATATGTTGTAGAAATGTTGCGTGTGAATATGTTGTAGAAATGTTGCGTTTGAATATGTTGTAGAAATGTTGCGTTTGAATATGTTGTAGAAATGTTGCGTTTGAATATGTTGTTGAAATGTTGCGTTTGAATATGTTGTTGAAATGTTGCGTTTGAATATGTTGTTGAAATGGTGCGTTTGAATATGTTGTTGAAATGATGCGTTTGAATATGTTGTAGAAATGTTGCGTGTGAATATGTTGTAGAAGTGGTGCGTTTGAATATGTTGTTGAAATGTTGCGTTTGAATATGTTGTAGAAATGGTGCGTTTGATGATGTTGGAGAAATGCTGCGTTTGAACATGTTGTTGAAATGTTGCGTTTGAATATGTTGTAGAAATGTTGCGTTTGAATATGTAGAAATGGTGCAGGTGAATATTCTCCGCAGTGATGATACACGTCTTTTGTGTTTATTCATAAAAAATCTTATCTTTTAAGTCAAAACTCTCCAACATCTTTGTTACATCAGTTACATCAGAGGTACATTGATGGATATTTTGACATTATGAATAAAACAAAAGGGGTTAATCCGACTTTTTACCCCTGAGGAGGAGATTAAAAGATTTAGTTCCCTGAATATTTAACGAAGACGTGGGATCACGTGACACCAGCTTAGCTGGAAGATTGTTATCTACCATTCGAAATGTGTTCAATGCAAATTTCAGAGATATCTATCAAGAAATTGATTTGAATTTAATCAGATTTTCATAAAGTTTACTTGGTTCTTTTCTATTTTTGCGTGAACGATGACAGTAAGATAACCAATATCCGGGCTTTTCAACCACATCCCCACGGAGTGGCGCAGTTCCGCAGAAATATCATTTTGGTTATCTGACAGTTTTCAGTTAAGTACACCCGTCTTCCCAGTACCCGCGGTATAGTACTGTTACTGTTACTTGAAATAAGTAAAGGAAATAAATTTAACCGATTTATTTTCTAATAAAAATACACACATTACTAAAAAAAAAAATATATATATATATCAATGTCTTTATGGCCACACGATCAGATCAGGAACCGTTGCTCTTATTTTGACAGGTGGCAACTAAACACGTATTCAACTAAACAGGTTGTAATTAAACAGGTTGTAATTAAACAGGTTGTAAATAAACAGGTTATAATTACACAGGTTGTAACTAAACGGGTTGTAATCAAACAGGTTTTAACTAAACAGGTTGTAAATCACAGGTTGTAACTAAACAGTTTGTAAATCACTGATCTAAATCAAGGTTTAAATTCCAGTAATACAAAATAATTATATACGTTTGATGTTTTAGTATCAATTTAATGTATTAGAATATGTCTCTACTCTTAATAAATTCATTTTTTTCCTTTACATTTATAATGCTCTACTACTATTAAGCACATTCGTAATCTTCTGATACCCTTAAGCACACACAAAATCTTCTGATACTGTTAAGCACATATATAATCTTCTACTACAATTAAACGCACCCCCCATAATGACTTAACTTAATGTCACACAGATTTTTTGCCGCCCAACCAATAACCCCCCCCCCCCCACACACACACACCAAGCTCTTCCGTTGGCCGAAAGTACCTACCTGGAATATATAGAACAATATACTTCTTTAAACTGTAAAAAAAATTAAAATACTTGTGCTTTCTTATGTCACACAGGTCACATCAGTTATTCTATTATCACACAGGTCACATCAGTTATTCTTATATCACACAGGTCACATCAGTTATTCTTATATCACACAGGTCAAATCAGTTATTCTTATATCACACAGGTCCCACCAGTTATTCGATTATCACACAGATCACATCAGTTATTCTTATATCTCACAGGTCACATCAGTTATTCTTATATCACACAGGTCACATCAGTTATTCTTATATCGCACAGGTCACATCAGTTATTCTTTTATCACACAGGTCACATCAGTTATTCTCATATCGCACAGGTCACATCAGTTATTCTTATATCACACAGGTCACATCAGTTATTCTTATATCGCACAGGTCACATCAGTTATTCTTATATCGCACAGGTCACATCAGTTATTCTTATATCGCACAGGTCACATCAGTTATTCTTATATCACACAGGTCACATCAGTTATTCTTATATCACACAGGTCACATCAGTTATTCTTTTATCACACAGGTCACATCAGTTATTCTTATATCACACAGGTCACCACAGTAATAATGAAAAGGAAATAGTCAAACGTATGATTTTACAGGTCTAAGACAGTTGACAGGGAACCAGATGTTGACTGACACAGCAATAATGCTAATAAGTTCAGCACGTGGACATCGTGATGGGAGCATGAACTCAAGTCAACAACACTACATTTGAACACATCTCTCTACACTACATTTGGACATATATATATAAATATATATAATACCTCATAAAATTGTGTTTTCTGTGTTAAGTTAATTGAAAATATTGATGTATTAAATATCGTTCTTTGATAAAAGTAAATAGTGGATCGAGTCTTGTAAACATTTAGCTAGCATTTTGTGTTGTCTAAATGAATGTTCAGAGAGAAAACCCTGACAATGTGTCAACAGCTAATTCAAAGATCCGGGCAACAAAGCTACACATTCCCTTCATCCGCAAGTAACCCACTTAAATCAACGAAGACGTGAGGCAATGGTAGTCAGAGTTAGGAGACAGAAGAGGCAATAGAAGTCAGAGTTAGGAGACAGAAGAGGCAATAGAAGTCAGAGTTAGGAGACAGAAGAGGCAATAGAAGTCAGAGTTAGGAGACAGAAGAGGCAATAGAAGTCAGAGTTAGGAGACAGAAGAGGCAATAGAAGTCAGAGTTAGGAGACAGAAGAGGCAATAGAAGTCAGAGTTAGGAGACAGAAGAGGCAATAGAAGTCAGAGTTAGGAGACAGAAGAGGCAATAGAAGTCAGAGTTAGGAGACAGAAGAGGCAATAGAAGTCAGAGTTAGGAGACAGAAGAGGCAATAGAAGTCAGAGTTAGGAGACAGAAGAGGCAATAGAAGTCAGAGTTAGGAGACAGAAGAGGCAATAGAAGTCAGAGTTAGGAGACAGAATGCGTCATTAACTTTGGAAAAATCCTGATGTTCTCCAAGACATAAATAATATTCCGTAACTATCCAGCATGCTTCTTTAATGTATATCAGTTTCATACTGTAGGCCCAGATTTTTAGCTCACTTTTCTTATATATATATATATATATCCCGGATGGATGGTACTCGTTAACCTTGGATAGCAACCCATCTAAGAGAAGACAAACCCGGAGATGGAGTCCCGTACACGGTGTGACATTGACACATTGAAAATTATGACGACTTCTGCGACGTAGAGCTTACATAGAGCACATTGAAACAAACACACACACACACACACACTGCTGGTTATCTATTACATACTGGTCTATTTCCTGTCGTCTTGACTGAGTCTTGCCAGTGGATCAAATAGCCTTTGTCATCTTCCGCGCAAACATCCAACATTAACTATATTAGATCTATACATAGGCGTATTCATAATATCTAAAAAATTTATTAAAATTCTTTTAATGTATGTGAATGTTTATTAATTCAGTATATGCTAGTGCATGTTTTAGTTTTGATTAAACCAACGATATTTTTCTTCCATAAAACAATATATATTCTTTTTAAAGTAATAAAACTAAGAATGAAGCTCCTGATTGGTCATTACATCATTATTAAAAAAAATAGAGAATCATGATAAAGATTAAAAGTGCAAAAATAGTTAAAATAGCTTATCTTTGATTCAAATGTGAAAGTGTGCTGATAGATTTGACAGCTTTGATACACGGGAGGGCATACAGACTCCTTTATTTAGATACATTAGAAATATATGGTGGCCTAAAAAAATTTTCTCAAATAATTCGTTTCTTATTTGAAATCTCCTTTGAAATCAACACAAATTGTGTATTTTTGAGTCTCCCTCACTAACAAAGAAAAAGAAATTCCCTCTACATTAATTGCATGAGTTTAAACAGACCAGCAAACGGGTTCTGAATGTAATGTGACGATAGTGTCAATAAAAGAACAAGGTCAACACTTGAAGCCGTTTGTTTCTTTATTGAAAATAAAACCATTAAAAATGTCCAACTTCCATCTGTGATGGCAATGGAGTCATGTAATCTTATAGTGGTGTAGGTGAAGGCGTCTATGGGCGTACCATAGAAAACATAGACCATCAAAGAGGATGTACAGAGAGAGGACTAGTAAGGCTGGTCGAAGTTTTTGGCAAAAACCTCAGCGTTGAACTGTGGATGCACGGAGCAAGGACGCACGGGATTGCTGTGGACAGATGAGAAGGGGGGAATTGAGGGGGGGGGGATATTGGTCTTAATTTGTGTGATACGAATATTGATATGTCAATATGGGGAAGAACGAGAAATGGGGAGAAAGTAGAAAATAATAATATGGTAAAGTGAGATAAAAGACAGGGAGGGACACCTTGAGATTTATCTATATCTAAGCATGTCGTAAAAATGTATTTGTCGTGCCCACAACCCCCCCCCCCAGCCCTAGTCACCACCATGAACACTCATCTGATGCACTCAAATCATCCTTGACTGACCCCTGAGTTTACTCTAGACAGCACATAGTCAAACAACTTATTCTACATTGAACTTCTTGTGTGCGTGTCATGAACTTACGATTCGGATGGCACAAACCAGGTGTTGTCCTGAACATACTGCAGTTTGGCACTGTAGCACACGATGCTGTTGAAGGTCACCTCCTGGATGGCGGCTATCTCCTCTGTGGAAGTCAAACCCATTGAGAGTTATTAAAGCACGAAGGTAAAAGGTGTCAGTTGTGTAGAGAGCTCAAGTCTTACAGAATATTTATTCGTTGTTCAGAATTACGAGACAGTCGTGAACGGCTTCAACTCTCCCCATGGTTCCACACTGCCCATGTGGATCAGACTTAGCATATCATAGTGACAAGTCTCCCCAAGGTTCCACACTGCCCATGTGGATCAGACTTAGCATAACATAGTGACAAGTTTCTCCAAGGTTCCACACTTCCGATATGGAACAGAATTAGAATAACATAGCGACGCGTTTTCACCAAAACTCTGCAGAGCAAATCTGATTAGTTATACATAATATCGAGCAAGCGGATTTGGGCTGAAAAAGTGCATTTTCTTGTATTTTACCAGTCCATTTTAGCAAAGATCTATGAGAAAATATGTCAGGTATGCATATACACGTTTAAGAACCACTGCTTTCAGTAATGGTATTAGGTGAGGACAATAGCGATGAGCTCAAGTGATGACCTTACCATCGGTAAAGCCCTGAGGGTATTCCTTGCTCAGGAAGAAGTAAGCTCAAGTGATGACCTTACCATCGGTAAAGCCATGAGGGTATTCCTTGCTCGGGAAGAAGTAAGCTCAAGTGATGACCTTACCATCGGTAAAGCCCTGAGGGTATTCCTTGCTTAGGAAGAAGTAAGCTCAAGTGATGACCTTACCATCGGTAAAGCCATGAGGGTATTCCTTGCTCAGGAAGAAGTAAGCTCAAGTGATGACCTTACCATCGGTAAAGCCCTGAGGGTATTCCTTGCTCGGGAAGAAGTAACCTCAAGTGATGACCTTACCATCGGTAAAGCCCTGAGGATATTCCTTGCTCAGGAAGAAGTAAGCTCAAGTGATGACCTTACCATCGGTAAAGCCCTGAGGGTATTCCTTGCTCAGGAAGTAGTAGGCGTCACCGTACTTGAGATCAGCAAACTGATTGGCGATGATGTGGCCGAACGTCTCACCAACCACGCCTCCTGCCACGGGGGGCTCAAAGACTCCGCCCACAAACAAGTCGACGTCATTAACATGGCTGGAAATGAAAGTAAAGAGATTAAAAATGACGTCATTGCTGCTGGTTGTCTTTCATCTGACTTGACTTATTGAACATTTCCTGCAAATGGTTAGCATTTACTTTTGAAAATATTTCATTTATTGAACATTGTTGATACATTTTTAAAACTATTATAGAATAAAATATTGTTAGACTTTGATCTAAAGTATAACTGATTTATTAACACGATGCATCATCTTTAGTGACGCCTATTTGTATTCCAACTGTTACCATCTCCAAAGACATTGTAGACCACTGTCAATCAGAGTTTTTACTTTCATTTTAGCTGAAGCGATTCCACATTTTTTCGATATAAACAAATTCAAAATGTATATTAACATGAACATTTGTGTTATCTTGTAGCTCGCTTAGATGTCTAGCTTGTTATATATTGTGTTATCTTGTAGCTCGCTTAGATGTCTAGCTTGTTATATATTGTGTTATCTTGTAGATCGCTTAGATGTTTAGCTTGTTATATATTGTGTTATCTTGTAGATTGTTTAGATCAGAGGTCCCCAAACTTTTTAGTCTCGTAGACCACTTGCCATTTTTTTCGGTTTTTGTTAGACACATTAATTTTGGCACATTCCTTAACTTCAAATGAAATCTTGACAGCCGGCTACAGTGCTACTCACTTTGAAATATTTAAATTTATAACGGTAGTGAAGTGTAGACTCAATAAGTGTAAAAAGCTTTTAAAAAAAAAACATGTTAAACTGTATACATTTATTCATTAAATTCACATTCAAACCAACCCAATGAAAATTGTTACATAAAATAATAAAGCAAAAAATAAACGCTGTTAGTGTCAGCCTACAAATTACACCATTGTATGAAATATACTAGTTTAGTTTAATTAATATGCCAATGGAATAAAATAGTGCATTATAAAATCCCCAATTCGCTAATAATATTATAATTGCGAAAATAAGTTTGTTTATAAAACCATAGTAGTGTGTCGTCGGTCTGTTTGTTGCGTTTCACTTAAAACCCAAGCAACACATCTCTGTGATTTTGTGTGCAGATAAAGTTCGAGGTCTAACTAGCTAAAGAGTTGACACAGACTACAATTTACTGCTGAAAGATACAATACTTCTTCAACAATTCTTCATCACGATTCAAGAGCATGTTTGTTTTTAAATTTTTTACTTTATAGGTACTTTTATAATTTATATAGGAAGATATGTGTAGTTATATTATAAGGTCATATTATGTCAGTAAATAGAGAGCCTACTATCTGTGTATGGGGATTAGTCCATTCATGCAATGCCAAAATAGAAGTCGCGACCTGCTTACATGCGATCCAGTAGTGTTGACCCACATTTTCATTTCATGGACCCCCATTTTTTTTTCGCTGACATGGACCCCTTGCAAGTTGTCGTCGACCCCTGGGGGTCGATATAGACCACTTAGGGACTCTCTGAGATGTCTAGCTTGTTATATATTGTGTTTTCTTGTAGATCGTTTCCATGTGTAGCGTGTTATATATTGTATTTTCTTACTTGTACAGCTGTTTGAACTTCTTTCCGGTTTCGTAGCCCCAGTCATCGAAGCTTGTAAAACGTCTATTAAAAAAAACAAGAAAACTCTGAACAATGAAAAAAACCTTGGTATCATGTAACTAAATATTCGTTGTTCTGATAACATTGAAGAAGATTTTAGAAAAAAGAAAACAAATCTGTGTAGTTTATGTTTAAACATTAACGATTTCATGACACATGAAACACTTCTTATTAAGAACTTCCATATGCGTCTTATTACAGAGTGACTATAACCAATGACCAACCCGAGGCTGTACTAGCGTCTCATTAATAATAGATTCTCTGAAAAATGACCCACCTGAGACCGTAGTAGCGCCTCCAGTAGTAATAAGCTGGGATGCCATGGTCACGGGCTCTCTGGATGTTGACTGACAGAAGGTCGATGGCCCCCTTTGGACCGGTTCTGGTCTCGAACAGATGCTCAGAAATAGATTTGCTGAAGAACCTGTTAACAACAACAACATTGCCTATCATTTAATCCTTAAAGATAAGAAAGATTTTTTCTTTAAACAAAACTTATTGGACTCATAAAACAATGGTGATGAAATGTTTGGGATTACGACACAACTCGTCCCACCAGCCAGAGCTTCATCAAAATCTACTCAAGGCGATGCGAAAGTTGTCCCAGATCACAGTACGATTTCAACGATGAGACTCTATTTGTATCAATGCTGAGATCAATATTTAAGATCTGCTCTGAAGCTACGTAAATGGCTCCACATGTACACTGCAAGGATACCAGTTGCAACGAGAGATAACCCTGATAGACACATAAGCACTTCAAGAGACATGGAGAGGTACTTCTCTGAAAATGACCATACTCAAGGAGAGGACAAAACAAACAGGAAGCACTGTCTAAATTATTGACGTGTTTTTATGTTTAAAATCTATCTACTGATTCAAATGCAACGTCACATGGAAATGGTACTTACACAGACATTCTTATGCAGCATTACATGGAAACATTACTTAAACAGACATTCTTATGCAACATTACATGGAAACCATATTTTAACAGACATTCTAATGCAACATTACATGGAAACCATATTTTAACAGATATTCTAATGCAACATTACATGGAAACCATATTTTAACAGACATTCTAATGCAACATTACATGGAAACCATATTTTAACAGACATTCTAATGCAACATTACATGGAAACCATATTTTAACAGACATTCTAATGCAACATTACATGGAAACCATATTTTAACAGACATTCTAATGCAACATTACATGGAAACCATATTTTAACAGAGATTCTAATGTTACGTTACATGGAAAGGGTATTTAAACAGACATTCTAATGCAACATTACATAGAAACATTACTTTAACAGATATTCTAATGCAAAATTACATAGAAACCATACTTTAACAGATATTCTAATGCAACATTGCATAGATACCATACTTAAAGAGACACTCTAATGCAACATTACATGAAAACAGTACTCTTACAGAAATTCTAATGCGACATGCCATGGAAATCATACTTTAACAGACATTCTAATGCAACATTACATGAAACAATACTTTAACAGACATTCTAATACAAAATTACATGGAAACAGTACTTTAACAGACGTGTTAAAAATTACATCGAAAAGTACTTTAACAGACATTCTAATCATTACATGGAAACAGCACTTTAACAGAAATTCTAATGCAACATTACATGGAAACAGTAGTTTCACAGACACTAATCTCTGTTTATATGATACGATTGAGAACAATCTTCAAGAAAGTCGTGTTTGACAAACAAACAATTCCCTTTGGTAGAACTTACGCAACAATGTGTTTAACGCAGATACCATTCAAACCTACAAGTTACCTATGTAACTCAATTACCATTCCATACTATAAGCAGTTACCTAGTTATTTAACTCAAATACCTTTCAATAATAAAAGCAGGTACCTATTTATTTAACTCACCATTTAATACTGTTAACAATTACCTATTTATTTAACTTAATTACCATGCAACAGTTCAAAATTCCACATGTTAATATTGTATGATGTAAATTTTAAAGAGGCATAAAAATAGAAATCATTTCTCAACGTACCAATCAAAAGCTTCGCTTTTGCCGTCGGTGAGGAAATTCTGAACCAGACTCTCAAAGCCATAGATGGTTCCATCGGGGATCAAGAAACTGTCCTTTAACATTTCTTGTTTACCATTGATAGTGAATGAGTTGGGAACCAGTGTGTGTCCGAAACGGAAAGCAGCTGGGAAAAAATGACATAGACGTAAGCGGTTACAAAAATATTTAATGACACACAGTCAAAATTAAACATTTGCAAACACATTATTTCAATGAAAATACTCGGAATGAGAAAAAAAGGAAGACAGCCGTCGAATGGTATTCTGCATCAAGCTATTTTACAATATTTAAATATCCTCTCCCGCGTGTCAACATTAAAGACACAATAGTTCAAGACAGTGATACTCAAAGTGCATCGTTTTAACAAACTCATTTCAAATCATAAAAGAAACATTGAAAAAATATGTTTGGAAAAAAATACTTAAATCATCAGATGTATAGAAAAGAAGTTAACAAATAGAGCAGTAATGTTATTTATAATATAAGAGTATGTATTTACAAAATAATATTAATAAGGGCATGAGTTGTAAATTTTACACATCTCTGTTTAATGCTGGCTACATTTACTTTAATAAACTGAGATATGTATTTAAAACGGTACTGAGAAACAGAAAAGAGGGAATACCCATGGAAACCGTCTCTAGCATGTACCAACTGTGGTATGCATTCTTAACTGGAAGAGAAAGAGAGACAGGGAGAGCGAGAGAGAAAGTGATAAATATATATATATATACACTGTATATATATATATTTCAATAAAGATAGATAGATAGATAGATAGATAGATAGATAGATAGATAGATAGATAGATAGATAGATAGATAGATAGATAGATAGATAGATAGATAGATAGATAGATGATAGATAGATAGATAGATAGATAGATAGATAGATAGATAGATAGATAGATAGATAGATAGATAGATAGATAGATAGATAGATAGATAGATAGATAGATAGATAGATAGATAGATAGATAGATAGATAGTTGTGACATAATAAACATCACCACAACTAACCGGCCGTGAAGGAGTTGGCTATCCTTGGGTCTACATAAGGGTTGTATTTGCTTCTTCTGGTGCAGCCAAGCTTGAACTTCTCAATGAGCCCCGGGCCGAGGATTATGGGCAAGTAGTCGCAGAAGACGATGTTTTGGAAGATTCCACCCATGACTTTTCTCCCTTCCTGGAAATGATATCAGATTCGTAATTGTTTAAGACTATGCAAGGAAAACTATGATATTCCACTCTTTTAGTTATTAATCAGATTAGTTGTTGTAATATATGTGACTCTGTTGTAATGTGTGACCTAGTTGTAATGTGTGACCTTGTTGTAATGTGTGACCTTGTTGTAATGTGTGACCTTGTTGTAATGTGTGACGCTGTTGTAATGTGTGATGTTGTTGTAATGTGTGACCTTGTTGTAATGTGTGATGTTGTTGTAATGTGTGACCTTGTTGTAATGTGTGACGCTGTTGTAATGTGTGACTTTATTGTAATGTGTGACGCTGTTGTAATGTGTGACCTTGTTGTAATGTGTGATGTTGTTGTAATGTGTGACGCTGTTGTAATGTGTGACGTTGTTGTAATGTGTGATGTTGTTGTCGTGTGCGATGCTGTTGTGTTGAGCGATGTTGTTGTAATGTCCGACGCTGCTTCGATGTGCAACGGTGTTGTGATGTTCCACGGTTGTTTCTGTTTTGTAGTTGTTGGTTTACTTGTTACATGTAAAATTGACTATGCCACTTTGTATCTTAAATCTTAAATAATTTTCTTGGGTGGTATGTTGTAGGAAGAAGGGAATTTAATAACATTTGAAAAAAGTTGTGGTACTAATGCATTAGTGCTAAAATATATGTAGAAGGATGAGCTAGGCTGACCTTAAAACAAAAGAATGTAAAAGATTTAAATACGTTCGGATTCTTAAAAGCGATCATAGTCATTTTCTATTATTTGAAGGAAATCGAATCAATACATTTGCAAAAAATATTTTGTATCCGCTTTAATTTTAGTAAAAGTTTTCAATAGTTTTATCAATGACAAATACATTTAAAATGATAATTAAGGAACTATCTTAAGAGTTTCATATGATATGCATATGAAATTATGGGTAAAAATTAAATTTAAAAAAAAACTGATTATCAAAGAATTACACTGTAATCACATTGATCAAGAAACCACAAACTTCAGTTTTTTAAAGCGTTTTTAGTGTGTTATTAATATTGCAAAATAAAATTAAAATTTATAAATTCTAATTAACACGCAAATGACGTCAGAGTTCGAATCACCATTGTTAGCCAAAACTCTTAAGTTTCTTTGATTTAATAATTGTGTGTTGCAAAACTGATAATGAATTTTCCCTTCTGAAAAGTAAGATTAATAAAATTTAATTGATTGCTTTTTAAATTTTCGATACAACACACACACACACACACTTTAGCTTTGTATTCTTAACATTTAATACGTTTTTACTATTTTAATTCGTTATTATACTTTTATTAAATTTATAACCTAATAAAAAGGTAACTTTAAATTTAATTCTAATAGGAAAATGCCGTTTAAGTCAATCAGTGCATAGCCAAAAATAACATTAACTAATGCACTTAAAACTAATCCAGTTAAGAATAAACCATGTAAATGGTTTATGTTAGCTTGGGTAAGGAAGGGACTACACTGCGATATTATTAATGTTATTTAAATCTGTTGGGGACAAGGGGTTTGTTATTTGGCCCCAGGCAGCACAAGATACGTGTCAAAATAAAGGAATGATTTTTTAAAATAATTAACCTTCTTGGGTACATACATATCGGAGGTAGGAAATAGGATGTGCACATTTTTACGTGGATAACAAAACATATTTAAATCCTATGATGTTTCGTTTGTGCAACATAGATGTTACATTCTATTTTTACAAATAAACTTATTTTGACCAATTAAAAAAATCAATCGCGTTGAGAAAGGCGGGTACATCTACATAATTCTATCCGTGAATTTTAAAACCCGGTCATTTTACGCACGGGAAAATTTATGTTTGACAATTAGACATGAGTTAAAATGTTCTTTCAAAAAGAATAAAAATATGTTCGTTTTTAATTTGTGTATAGTAAAGTGGGTCCATACTTTTATGAGATGAATAAGATTTCTGTAAATAAAAGACAAACTAGGCTCTTACAGACATGGAAAATGGTTAAGAGATTCTTCCCCAGATAAAAGAATTCTTTGTCTTACGATTTTCTGATGTTTAATTAAAAGAACGAGGCAAGTGTGTGTTACAATGTCTGGTGAAGATATCCATATATCAAATTCCTTTAATATAAAATATATTTTTATCATATAAAGTTTTTGTTGTACATTTAAGATTGTATTTTTTAAAACACATTTTAGAGAACAAAAAATTGTAGTTCAAGGGCACCAAAAGGAGTAAAACTAAAGTATTTCTCTGGTTTAGAAATCTTTACTCAAATAACTTCTTTAGCGACAAATGTGATATAATTAGTGAAATTTTAGAATTGGTAATTTAAGGTGATGTTTGGAGAAAAAAAAAGTAGTTTTGAGCGTGAAAGGGAGTAAGGTAGGCGTATGATATATAGGAAATAAATACTTCTCAAAACGTCGTGAAATTAGAAACGTAAAAATGATTACATAGATCCTTCTTTTAAAAGTTAGGAATTGTGATTATTGTTTGCAATAGCAGGTAGAAATTATCGCAAAGACCTACCATTGATACCCCGACAACATCGGGTCATATCTTCTAGTTTGTTTGAAACAGTTGAAACTCTTTCCAAGAATAGAGAAAACTATGTGTAACAAGATATGTTTAGTGTAGCAAGATATGTTTAGTCGAACAAGCTATGTTTAGTGGAACAAAATATGTTAAGGGTAACAAGATATGTCTAGTGGACCAAGATATGTTTAGTGGAACAAGATATGTTTAGTGCAACAAGATATGTTTTGTGTAACAAGATATATTTTGTGGAAAAAAGATAGGTTTAGTTGAACAATGTATCTTTAGTGGAACAAGATTAGTTTAATGGAACAAGATATGTTTGTTGGAACCTAATATGTTTAGTGTAAAAAGATATGTTCAGTGGAACAAGATATGTTTTGTGTATAAAGATATGTTTAGTGCAACAAGATATGTTTAGTGTAACAAGATATTTTTAGTGCAACAAATATGTTTAGTGAAACAAGACATGTTAGGGGAACAACATATGTTTAGTGGAACAAGATATGTTTAGTGGAACAATATATGTTTAGTGGAACAAGATATGTTTAGTGTAACAAGGTATTTTAGTGGAACAAGATATGTTTAGTGTAACAAGATATGTTTAGTAAAATAAGATATGTTAGGGGAACAACATATGTTTAGTGGAACATAATATGTTTATTGTAAAAAGGTATGTTTAGTGGAACAAGATATGTTTAGTGTTGGACGATATGTTTAGTGTAAGAAGGTATCTTTAGTGGAACAAGATATGTTTTGTGGAACAAGATATGTTAAGTGGAACAAGATATGTTTAGTAGAAAAAGATATGTTTGGTGTAACAAGATATGTTTAGTGCAAAAAGATATATTTTGTTGAAAAAGATGTGTTTAGTTGAACAATGTATGTTTAGTGGAAAAAGATTAGTTTAATGGAAATAGATATGTTTGTTGGAACCTTATATGATTAGTGTAAAAAGATATGTTTAGTGGAAAACGGTATGTTTAGAGCAACAAGATATGTTTAGTGTAACAAGGTGTGTGTGTTGTTCGTCCGTCGAAGTCGACAAGGACCATCGAATCATCCGGTTAGGGGCGGGCGGGGGGGGGGGTTGGGATTACGGTGAGCTCTTAGGTGGCTTGTTAGAACGATCCTTGCTCGGAATAATCTATGACACAGTGGGCATGGAATAGTTGCTTCAGACGAGGACCTAATGTTGCTCTTTCGGACAAGCCTGCGTGTCTCAGCTGTGGTTATTCTCTTAGCTTCATGGGATTTAGCCCCCTTCTTGACAGCAGCTCTCCATCTGGCTCTGTCCTGGGCTGTCTGCACCCATTGAGTAGTGTTTATGCTGAAGGCCTTTAGTGCCACTTTCAGTGAGTCTTTGTAACGCTTT
>CAXITT010000431.1:259472-306117 GCA_964033795.1 Lymnaea stagnalis
TCTCTTGAAGCTGTCTAGCAGCAAACACCATATCGATGGTTCCGCGTTTTTTGCGGAAACCGCATTGACTTTCAGGTAGGAGACCTAGCTCCAGATGTGCATTCAGGCGGTTCAGAAGGGCTCGGGCCAAGATCTTGCCTGCAATGGACAGTAGTGAAATTCCGCGGTGATTGTCGCATGTCTGGCGGTTACCTTTGTGTTTGTACAGGTGGATGATTGAGGCATCCTTGAGGTCTTGTGGTACAGTTTCCGTCTGCCAGATGATTTGGAATAAGCCCAATAGCTTATCCGTCAGCGCTGGTCCACCCTCCTTGTAGATTTCGGCAGGAATCATGTCGGGGCCAGGTACTTTGCCATTGGACATTTAGCGGATCGCTGTCTGTATCTCATCAAAAGTTGGGACGGCGTCCAGTGAATTGTTCGTTGGGACCTGGGGGAGACTTTCAATGGCCTCAACAAGGTAACAAGGTATGTTTATTGTAACAAGATATGTTTAGTGTAATAAGGTATGTTTATGGTAACAAGATATGTTTAGTGGAAAAAATTATGTTTAGGGGAACAAGATATGTTTAGTGGAACAAGATATGTTTAGTGCAACAAGATATGTTTAGTGTAACAAGGTATGTTTACTGTAACAAGATATGTTTAGTGGAAAAAGTTATGTTTAGTGGAAAAAAATATGTTTAGTGGAACAAGATATGTTTAGTGCAACAAGATATGTTTAGTGTAACAAGGTATGTTTACTGTAACAAGATATGTTTAGTGGAAAAAGTTATGTTTAGTGGAACGAGATATGTTTAGTGTAACAAGTTATGTTTAGTGCAACAAGATATGTTTAGTGTAACAAGGTATGTTTAGTGGAACAAGATATGTTTCAGCTTAGAGAAAAAAAAAAGACAGAAAAATTTAAAGGCCCTTTAGGCTACATTGAGCAGACAGGAAAAAACAAGGGCAAACTAAGTATTTAACATTGAAAAACCTGTGAATTCACGTTGGCCGTAAATTGTCTGTGTTACCTTTGACTACACAATGGGCGTAGAAGGTCTGTGTTACCTTTGAATACACGAAGGTCGTAGATGGTCAGTGTTATCTATGAAAACTTAAGGGTGTAGATGGTCTGCGTTATCTTTGAATACACAAAGGGCGTAGATCGTCTGCGTTACCTTTGACTACACAAAGGGTGTAGATGGTCTGGGTTACCTTTGACTACAAAAAGGGCGTAGATGGTCTGGGTTACCTGGAAGAGTTTCTCCTTGAGGTATTCAGGGGCGTTGGTGATGAAATATTCGACATTGTTAGGGGCGTAGGGCTGACCACGTTTATTCAAGATGGCCGCAGCCAAGCTCCTGACGACAAAGTTGTGATAAAGATGGAACAGCAAGTGAGCGGATGAGAGGCCAGGGTGAAGGTTAGCTCTCCTGTCACCTGTTAAAGAGAAATTAGGTAGTAGCCACACATTATTTGATATTACTTTCGAAATGAAAAAAACCCATCTTGTATAGAAACTATTTTGAAACATTTATTGTTTAGCCCCGCAGCTATTACAAAAATAATATTGATTTTCAAATGTTTTAACAAATGAGATAAAATAAAATAAGATTATTTTATTGATCCAAATAAATTTAAATGCGTTTTGATTAATTTGTACATAATTCCATTTCAGAAAGAAAATATATACATATTTTATCCAAGACACCATGTTACAATTGAACAAATTTAAACGCAAGACAACATGTTACAATTGAATCAATTGAAACAAAAGACAACATGTTACAATTGAACCAATTGAAACACAAGACAACATGCTACAATTGAACCAATTTAAACACAAGACAACATATTACAATTGAACCAATTGAAACACAAGACAAAATGTTACAATTGAATCAATGTAAACACAAGACAACATTTCCAATTGAATCAATTTAAACACAAGACAACATTTACAGTTGAACCAATTTAAAAACAAGACAACATATTACAATTGAACCAATTTAAACACAAGACAGCATGTTCCAATTGAACCAATTTAAACACAAGACATCATGATCCAATTGCACCTATTTAAACACAAGACAACATATTACAATTGAACCAATTGAAACACAAGACAGCATGTTACAAATGAACCAATTTAAACACAAGACAACATGTTACAATTGAACCAATTTAAACACAAGACAACATGTTCCAATTGAACTAATTTAAACACAAGGCATCTGATGCATTCCTCTAGTGTAGAAATCCACCATCATAGACTCATTTAGTGACAGTAATGATTTAATTAGTGATTATTTAGATTTGCTAATTCGGCCACATTACAATGGGATGTTTCCTCGGTGCATAAAGGATGTCCATAAAGTGATCCAGGCGTAGACAACTTACCTGTTACCATACAATAAGACTCTGGGCGTTGAGACTTGAGACAACCTGGACGAGCAGACGTGTCATTGGGCAGACGTTCGAAGCCATTGACGACCACAGTCTTGAGAAGAGCTCCTGTTGCATTGTCGAACCAAAATGAGAAATGACTTAAAATTAAACAAATCTTACTTATAATATGTTTGTTGAATTATAACGAGAACTGTAGAACCTAGAGTATAAACTTGTGACTCCTTAAAAAAATTGATATGCACATTTATAGGATAACTTAAAATTCAACGGGTCCTTTGTTCTTAAATCCCTTTCTGGGGGTGGGGGTGCGATCATCCCAGGTTGAGAACCCTGGTCTAAATTAAGATATTTTTAAATAAGAATTCACAAGTCTATTGCTGAAAAATTGTAGTGAAGTTATGAGAGATTATTGTGTTTATTAAGCCAGTGAAGTTATGAGAGGTTATTGTGTTTATTTAGCCAGTGAAGTTATGAGAGATTATTGTGTTTATTTAGCCAGTGAAGTTATGAGAGATTATTGTGTTTATTTAGTCAGTGAAGTTATGAGAGATTATAGTGTTTATTTAGCCAGTGAAGTTATGAGAGATTATAGTGTTCATTTAGCCAGCGAAGTTATGAGAGATTATAGTGTTCATTTAGCCAGCGAAGTTATGAGAGATTATAGTGTTAATTTAACCAGCCAGTGAAAAAGTTGAGTTATGTGAGCTTCTAGTGTTTATTTAGCCAGCCAATGACCACAATGAACACAAGGAAGCATGCAAACCTTTTCCATCTTCAGTCCTGAGTCTCTTTGTGGCATTCAAATCTGACCCATAGAAAGCTGAACCATCGACAAAAGACGTGATAGCGTTCAACTGCTCTCGGGGGTCTATGGAACATAATTTGTTCAAATATAGCATTCTAAATACACCAATGATATCCATTCAAATAAAATCCATTGAAGTCATACATGACTTGCCTTCAATTTTTTTTTTAAAAGTTTATTTATTGTTAAATGGTTTCTCTGGGTCGTAAATAGAAACAGAGTTACATGTAAATAATAGTTGAAACATTTTTATGCATAAATTCAATGCTTTAAATGATGAGTTTAAAAAATAATATTCAATATGTAGAGAAATATTTTACGTTCACAAAGTGTTTTTAGCACATTCCGTAATAATTGATGACAGGCAATGACAGGTAATGATAGGCAATTACAGGCAATGGCAGGATATGACAGGCAATGAAAGGCAATTACAATCAATGACAGTCAACTACAATCTATGAAAGGCATTATTTCATGTACAGGAGATTTAGAAGGACCTTAAAGACTGATGGCCAGAATTAGGATAAAACTAAACTTACAAAGTTGATTGCCTTTCTCATCAGCAGCTGCCTGGGATCGCACAAACTCCATGCAGGTGTCGAATCTGGTATCTTCCTTTGGCACTGAGATGGGGAAGCATTCCCTGAATATCAAATGCTTCGTTTAGTGTTGCATTCATAAACGCATCACGTGACGAGGATTTTAATTTCCGTTTAAACATGCAATTATACGATACACTTTGTGACGTACGTGTGGAAACAAAGTCAGAGAAGTAAGTCAGAGAACTAAGTCAGAGAACGAAAGTCAGAGAGCTAAGTCAGAGAACTAAGTCAGAGAACTAAGTGAGAGAACTAAGTCAGAGAACTAAGTCAGAGAACTAAGTCAGAGAAATAAAGTCAGAGGAATAATTCAGAGAACGAAAGTTCACGCCGCCAATGGTTTGCGGGCGCCATCTAGTAGATGGGAAGTTCAGAGCACTAAGTCAGACTAACTTTTGAATACTGTTGTTGGGTTTTAGCGAACACGCCATTGAGTTCAACTTTAAAATAATGTTTGCTGCTGTAATTATTACAGACACCACAACTTGTAGCGTTCAACATTCCATTCTTGCTGTGCTCTCAGATGTTATTTTTAAAAATTTTATTTCTGTTTTTGCTGTTTGTTCGCTGATGAAGGCTTCTTGCCGACACGTTCGTTGTTTTGTTGCGTTCTTTTTTAAAGTTCTCCCATACTTTGTTTCGTCTATTTCCGTTTTAATGTCATATAGCATATGAAGGTGAACAATGCAACATATTCGTCGAGATAAGAAAGTAAGCGTTTCGATCTTAGAAACAAGCTAATGAATCTGAGAAACAAGCCAAATGTTGTTCAAGCATTTTTAACCAAACATCGGCAACTTAACTAAGATTTATATTGAAAAAGTGCTGGGGTAAAAAGTGCTGGGGTAAAAAGTGCTGGGGTAAAAAGTGCTGTGGTTAAAACGACTGTGGAGCCCAGGATTGTAGCACGTCAAACAATAATATTTCCCTATGAACACTATCAATATTAAACAATGAAGGACCTTTTGATCAATGATAATTTTTTTGGGACAATTTTATTTAACTTTTTAGTTACATATGTAGTTAAACTATGTCTCGTTACATATGTAGTGAACTATGTATTTATAAACAAAAGTATGCTAGAATAATAAACATCCATAAAGTTTTCCAGGAATTCAAGGGAATGGACATAAGTCATGTTAATTTTGGTGAAAGAAATCGCACCATTTAAATATGATTCATTGCTTATGTGCAAATCAACAAAACAACACCAGTATGTCGTCATACGTGACGGGGTATTGCTGGCAAAAATTTACTATGAAGTTAAAACGAGTTAAAGTACGAAGCTATGAGAAAAGGGATGACACGACCTTTGAGCAATCACGGTACAGTAAAGTGAGATTACAAGACTCTTCCATACTTACTTTGGCATATCTTTAACACCGCAACACTTGATGGTTCCGTTGGGACCTGGAGAGTACGAAAATAGAATTATTAGAGATACGTCCTCTGTTTACGTCATGAATGACATCAATGCCTGAAAGAAATATATGTTTACTTACAGCCCCTGTCAGGGTCAGAGGTCAAGTTAGATGCAAGTTTTTACGGATGTTTTTTTTGAAAAGTCTCAACTTGAGCACAAGACAATTACAGGTCAAAGGTTAGAAGAAGCAATCGTTGTTAAATGAGCGAATTCGTATTTTTGACAAACTTATTCTAAATGTCTATTTTATATTCTGAAGGTCTAGTTTCTATTCTGAAAGTCCAGTGTCTATTCTGAATATCTAGTGAGTATTCTGACTTTATATTTTTTATTCTGAATATCTGGTTACTATTCGGAATGCCTGGTTTCTATTCTAAATGTTCAGTTTATATCCTGAATGTCTGTGTCTATTCTGAATATCTAGTTTCTATTCTGAAGGTCTAGTTTCTATTCTGAATATCTAGTTTCTATTCTGAATATCTGGTTACTATTCTGAATATCTAGTTTCTATTCTGAATATCTGGTTACTATTCTGAATATCTAGTTTCTATTCTGAATATCTGGTTACTATTCTGAATATCTAGTTTCTATTCTGAATATCTAGTTTCTATTCTGAATATCTAGTTTCTATTCTGAATATCTGGTTACTATTCTGAATATCTAGTTTCTATTCTGAAGGTCTAGTTTCTATTCTGAATGTCTATTTTCTGTTCTGAATGTCTAGTTTCTATTCTGAATGTCTAGTTTCTCTTCTGAATGTCTAGTTTCTATTCTGAATGTCTAGTTTCTCTTCTGAATGTCTAGCTTCTATTCTGAATGTCTAGTTTCTATTCTGAATGTCTAGTTTCTCTTCTGAATGTCTAGTTTCTCTTCTGGATAGCAAAGTTAAAATTGAGTTACTTGTTTTGGTTTATAACAACTCCCCCGCCCACCTCTTTTTCCGAACAAACAATTCCATTCCATTATTTTTATTATAAATGCTCGAATAGACTCATTAAACTGACTTTTTTGATGAGACATTCTCATTGAAATTAAAAAAAAACAAAACCATATTGCAGTAAATGTAATAGACTTCACAATATATCTTAAGATATAAAACTTGTTGAATTCGACTATAATACAAAGTACACACAATGGAAACAAGATGTGAACGACTTTAAAATAACAAACAGACATACTCATGCACCACATCCATGTAAGCGACCTTGGTTTATCAAATGTGCACTTAATGGGAAACACATAATATGAAATGTGCGCTTAATGTGAAACACATAATATGAAATGTGCACCTAAAGGGTGATACACACTATGAAATGTGCACCTAAAGGGTGACACACACTATGAAATGTGCACCTAACGGGTGATACACACTATGAAATGTGCACCTAAAGGGCAACACATAATTAGGAAATGTGCACTTAAAGGGCAACACACTATTTTGAAATGCACACTTAAAAGGGAAACAAATAATTATGAAATGTGCACTTAAAGCGCATCAAATAGCTATGAAATGTGCACTGAAAGGTGACACATAGTTATTAAATCTTCCATTAAAGGGCAAGACATAATTATGAAATGTACACTTAAAAGGGAAACAAAAAAATATGAAATTTTCACTTCAAGGGCAACATATAATTAACTTCAAAATTATTTACAGGCACGTGTTTGAAATGGGAATAAAATAAAATTGCCAGACAGATGGATGGAAAGATGACATAGTGAATGGATGTCGTGTGAACAGATAGATAGTAGATATTAGATAAATAGATATACAAGGTCAAAGGTATCTATTTTGATTAAATGATTAATATAATGGTTGACTGATTGAACGTATGAGAGATTGATTGTTTATTGATCACTTGAAGTGATGTTAACTTACCTGTGGGTACAGGAGCTGATGTGATAAGTGATGTTAACTTACCTGTGGGTACAGGAGCTGATGTGATAAGTGATGGTAACTTACCATGCAGTGGGTACAGGAGCTGATGTGATAATTGATGGTAACTTACCAGTGGGTATAGGAGCTGATGTGATAAGTGATGTTAAATTACCTGTGGGTACAGCAGCTGATGTGATAAGTGATGTTAACTTACCTGTGGGTACAGGAGCTGATGTGATGTCATGGTCAATCAGCTGTCCAAACTGTCAAACAAATATTTTGTTTCTTGATAAAACATTTTAAAAGCCGTATTGTAGTTCACTTAGTTTACAAAAACAAATCTCTAGTTCAGGGATTCTTAAACTAGCGGTCTTTGAAGTTTTCTCAAACTCGAAAATTAAATGAAAATATCTTTAAAGATAATATCATAAATGCTTTGTTCAAATTTTGCCGTATCTTTCCAACTCGTCCTTCATTTTGTTTCAATAGATCCAATCTCACCTGCATGGTCCACCTGGAGGTGTTGGCAACTTTAGGGATATCCGGGAACAATTTGAAGCTGATCAGACGTGGAGATGGAAGGTAATTGTCCCCCATAACACTGTAAATACGAGGGGCGTCTTTGCCTGTGAAAAAAAGGGGGAGGGGTTGTTAAGGATTTGGGGATTTGGGGGGGGGGCGGGAAGATAGATTATTATAGAAGAATAGTAAAATGTTAATGTCAGAAAGATTGCGACATTGAAAGAAATCGTGTCTCCTACGTTTACACATGTCTCCCATGAAGTGTTCTTCTGTGACGCCTTGAACATGTGGCTCAATATGTCTACGTCTCTTCGTCTCCTGCTGTCCGCTTTTGCCGGGAAGGCTACACGGGGAGCTACAATTATTAACGTACGGTTGGCGATTAGCCACAAAGTGTGAGACCCGCTGTTTAATGTTTTTGATTTTTAGGATGTCCCTTACACAGTCAATCCTCCGACGGCGAGGTCTTCCTCTGGCCCTGAAACCGAAGTGTCTGTCAACGTATGCAGGATGGCTGACAGACAATCTGACCAGTGACCAATCCAATTAATTTGTTGTTGGGATGGCTTACAGGCATTCTGACCAGTGGCCAAACCAATTAATTTGTTGTTGGGATGGCTGACAGACAATCTGACCAGTGACCAAAACAATCAATTTGTTGTTGGGATGGCGCCGACCATTTGTTCCCATTTTCCTGGTTATTGTTTACGCTAAAATGCCAATGGTTCATCAGAATAGAGATTATCTAGTAAAGATTCATCACAACAATAATGGCGGATATTGTGATTTACTCATTCAGCTTCCTTAATGTAGACCTTTGTTGAGTTAAGTCAGTTAAGAGACTTAGTCTTAAATTAATGTTAAAGCCATTCATGCCATGTAGCTTGTGGGGAAATAATTTAACCTTTACTTTCTTAGAAGTTTAAATGTAGTGACATAGTATCTGTATGCTAAAGAAAATTTCCATTATAGTAATACAAATGGTTGCTGTATAATTCAGGTAATGAATTCTGCATTTTGACAGTGAGTTTTCAGGTAACCTACCTTCTGCATCTTGATAGTGAGCTTTCAGGTAGCGCTTGAGTGGCTTCATGGTTGAGCCATAATCCTTGGGGTGGTTGCATCTGCCGTCAATCTCACGGTACCTCAAGTCTCTGGTGGCTCGATTGGCACAGGCCTGGTGGGCAGGGAGGGCGGGGAAAGATGATTTCTTCTTTTACAGGAGGTCAAGGAGGTTTTAATCCCACCTATTCATACCTGGGTGTTTACTCTAGTAATTGATGTGATGTGTAGTTTAAATTTAACTAGTTTCTTTTTAATGACCAACATATTCCCTGAACATTTATTTACTATTCGATTTACATTAATTTTTTGGGACAAATTATTACAATTTGTTTAAAAAACCCAAACTCTTACTCTATGTCTTCCAGCTATATATGCCTTGTCTTAGTTAGACGGGGGAACGTACTATGTCTTACAGCTATATATGCCTTGCCTTAGACATGGGAACGTACTATGTCTTCCAGCTATATATGCCTTGTCTTAGTTAGACGGGGGAACGTACTATGTCTTACAGCTATATATGCCTTGCCTTAGACATGGGAACGTACTATGTCTTCCAGCTATATATGCCTTGTCTTAGTTAGAAGGGGGAACGTACTATGTCTTCCAGCTGTATATGCCTTGTCTTAGTTAGACGGGGGAACGTACTATGTCTTCCAGCTATATATGCCTTGCATTAGACATGGGAACGTACTATGTCTTCCAGCTATATATGCCTTGCATTAGACATGGGAACGTACTATGCCTTACAGCTATATATGCCTTGTCTTAGTTAGACGGGGGAACGTACTATGTCTTCCAGCTCTATATGCCTTGCCTTAGACTCCCAAGATGAACATTTAGATTGACTTGCCCAGTTTGCTCAAATGTCTATCACTGCGGATGGTGAAACTAGTGTTAATTTATTTTCATAGTCCGGCAAGCGAGGCAATTCATGTATTTTTTAAACAGTTTGTCCCTCTTTCGACCTAAGGCAATTGGTCTGTGGGTTATTATTGCATTGTCTTTTGGCGACAAAATGAATTTTTGTATTCTTTTGTTTCCTCATTGTAATAGTTCATCAAACGTTTGGTGCTATCGCCTGTATACTGCTGGTATGTTAGAAGGTATTTGTAAGGTAGTTCAGTATTAATCCCATCCTGATATCCTAGACACTGAAGGGTTCTTGGATGTGGTGCTGAGGGAACAGTTTGAACTGGAAGCACCAGAGTACCTCTTACACATTGCGTGTTTTATATAGTACACAACTTCATTTTTTACGTAGAAATAGAAACTAAAAAGAAGTGTTATTGACGGACTAAAAGAAGTAATCTCTAGTCTTGTTGTTTCAATGGCTCAAAGCGGTAATCTCTAGTCTTGTTGTTTCAATGGTTCAAAGAGGTAATCTCTAGTCTTGTTGTTTCAATGGTTCAAAGAGGTAATCTCTAGTCTTGTTGTTTCAATGGCTCAAAGCGGTAATCTCTAGTCTTGTTGTTTCCTTAGTTCAAAGAGTTAATCTCTAGTCTTGTTTTTTTAATAGTTTTAAGAGGTAATCTCTAGTCTTTTTTTTAAAATAGTTTTAAGAGGTAATCTCTAGTCTTGTTTTTTTAATAGTTTTAAGAGGTAATCTCTAGTCTTGTTTTTTTAATAGTTTTAAGAGGTAATCTCTAGTCTTGTTTTTTTCTCAATGGTTCAAAGAGTTAATCTCTAGTCTTGTTTTTTGAATAGTTTAAAGAGGTAATCTCTAGTCTTGTTGTTTCCTTAGTTCAAAGAGTTAATCTCTAGTCTTGTTGTTTCCTTAGTTCAAAGAGTTAATCTCTAGTCTTGTTTTTTTAATAGTTTTAAGAGGTAATCTCTAGTCTTGTTTTTTTCTCAATGGTTCAAAGAGTTAATCTCTAGTCTTGTTTTTTGAATAGTTTAAAGAGGTAATCTCTAGTCTTGTTGTTTCAAAGGTTCAAAATTGATTCAGTATTTAATAATATATAAATATTTCTGTACTCATAGTTAACAGATCCTTAAATCAATTGAACAGATAACGGTGGTGGTCATGAACGAGTCAGTGTATCAGTATTTTAATATCATAATGTATAGACCTTAATCTCATTAGAAGAAAGGGTTTATCAGCTATGAGATAGTCATTCAAGGGAAACAATTAAACCTCTTTAATCACGCATTACGGCCACCACTGTTTGGCAGGCCAAAACTAGTTTAGTCATAATTCGCAACTTTTTTTATAGTTACAAAATTCAGCAACATTCCTATGGAAGTTTATAAGTGGAGAGATAATTTAATATATTTAGCCGTAAATTGTCAAGTAATACTATGGGATACTTAAGCAGTATACGTATTTTCCACGTATTTAAAGTAGTTGTCGAGATTTGAGAGCCCGTGCGGTGTTCTTTAGAACTCGTCGGGTCAATGTGACAGTGGATGACAAACAAAGAGCCAGTTATGACTTACCGACTGGTCACCAAGAGACAGCATGTCGTATCCTCCCTGGATTTTGCCAGCGATGTTGGCGTAGTATAAGTCTGCGTGAGATGCGCAGAACTTCTCGTCCGAATGGATGGACACTGGGAGACGATAGCATTGTGATAGTACAACGGTGCATTGTAATAGTAAAATGGTGCATTGTGATAGTACAATGGTGCATTGTGATAGTACAATGGTGCATTGTGATAGTACAATGGTGCATTGTGATAGTACAATGGTGCATTGTGATAGTACAATGGTGCATTGTGATGGTACAACGGTGCATTGTGATAGTACTACGGTGCATTGTGATAGTAAAATGGTGCATTGTGATAGTACAATGGTGCATTGTGATAGTACAATGGTGCATTGCGATGGTACAACGGTGCATTGTGATAGTACTACGGTGCATTGTGATAGTACAATGGTGCATTGTGATGGTACAACGGTGCATTGTGATAGTACAATGGTGCATTGTGATAGTACAACGGTGCATTGTGATAGTACAACGGTGCATTGTGATAGTACAACGGTGCATCGTGATAGTTCAACGGTGCATTGTGATAGTACAATGGTGCATTGTGATAGTACAATAGTGCATTGTGATAGTACAATGGTGCATTGTGATAGTACAACGGTGCATTGTGATAGTACAATGGTGCATTGTGATAGTACTATGGTGCATTGTAATAGTACAACGGTGCATTGTGATAGTACAATGGTGCATTGTGATAGTACAATGGTACATTGTGATAGTACAATGGTGCATTATGCACACAACTGCATAACATTGGAGTTAGATACTCTCTAAGCCAGCTATTTCATTGGAGGAAGCTGATATTGCTGCAGTATCTTATTGATTCTTGTTTCAGATAGAGAGAGAGAGAGAATGAGAGAGAGAGAGACAGAGAGAGATAGAGAGAAAGACACGGCTAGAGAGTGAGAGAGAGACAGAGACAGGATTAGAGAGAGAGAGAGATATCAAGTCCAGACAGATTGCAAAAGAAGAAATCAATGTAGCATTAAATTGATACAATGGTTCTCAGATACA
The DNA here is from genome assembly GCA_964033795.1 of Lymnaea stagnalis. Classification (NCBI taxonomy): domain Eukaryota; kingdom Metazoa; phylum Mollusca; class Gastropoda; family Lymnaeidae; genus Lymnaea; species Lymnaea stagnalis. The sequence goes on from CAXITT010000431.1 coordinate 271,659, forward strand.
AACCATAAAAATGTGTGTATCTGTGTGTGTGTGTGTGTGTGTGTGGATGGTGGCGGTTGGGGGGGGGGCTAGTAAAGCAGATAGATATTTTTAGACACAAACAATTTTAAAATCATAATTTTTGAAACATTATGTTATGGAAACATATTTTCGTAATAGTGATGTGTTCATACTTAATTATATTAATAAGTAATAGAATGTCATGAACACAACAGAAACGCAAAGGGGATATTTTTCCTTACAGTAAATTTATGATCTCAACTAAAAAACTGTGACAGAAGCTAGAATTAGTTTTGTTGAAACCAAAGTAAGAGATAAAACAACGATATGTTTAATTAGATAGTCAAGTAATTAATTAATTTTTTACAGTCTGGATATAAAAGAATAATAATAGTTCAGTTAAACTTATGTTAGACTCATCTAGTTTATTCTTTGTTTACATCTACACTAAAGGGTAGAAAATAACAACTTAATAATGATTTTTATGTTAGTAAGCAAATTGTTTTAAGGTTAGTAAGCAAATAGTTTTGACTTGTGACTATATACACTTAAAATACACGACTTTATACACCTATAATATACGATCTTATAAACCTACAATACAAATTGCATTCATTTTGAACTCGGTATTGGGCTTTCATTAAACAGGGCTGATTGTGTGCTACAGAGGCGTAGCGTGGTGGGGGCAGGGGGGACAGATGTCCCCGGGCGCCCATGAAAATAATGGGTTTGAGAGTTGAAAAAAAGAAAAAGGGGCGCTAAAAATGGATCTTGTCCCCGGGCCCCAAACACCCTCGCTACGCCACTGGTGTGCTATATATATATTGTGTTTGAAAGTTTCGTTTCAACATTGAATTATTAAACATTGACTTATCACATTCGTTACATTGAGGTATTAAAACTTGACTTATCACATTCGTTACATTGAGGTATTCAAACTTGACTTATCACATTCGTTATTTTGAGTTATTAAAACTTGACTTATCACATTCGTTATATTGAGTTATTAAAACTTGACTTGTCACATTCGTTATATTGAGTTATTAAAACTTGACTTATCACATTCATTATATTGAGTTATTAAAATTTGACTTATCACATTCGTTACATTGAGGTATTCAAACTTGACTTATCACATTCGTTATTTTGAGTTATTAAAACTTGACTTATCACATTCGTTATATTGAGTTATTAAAACTTGACTTGTCACATTCGTTATATTGAGTTATTAAAACTTGACTTATCACATTCGTTATATTGAGTTATTAAAACTTGACTTATCACATTCGTTATATTGAGTTATTAAAACTTGACTTATCACATTCGTTATATTGAGTTATTAAAACTTGACTTATCACATTCGTTATATTGAGTTATTAAAACTTGACTTATCACATTCGTTATATTGAGTTATTAAAACTTGACTTATCACATTCGTTATATTGAGTTATTAAAACTTGACTTATCACATTCGTTAGAGCAACTTAAATTTAAAAAAAACAAATAATAGTCGTCGCATTGCTTCTTTTTCCATTTCATTTGAATGACTGTGCTACGACACGATATGACTGTGCCACGACATGATATGACTGTGTCACGACATGATATGAATGCGCCACGACATGATATGAATGTGCCACGACATTATATGTCTCTTGGACAGAAAGGCACTAAGAATCTCTGCATTTCTTAATTTGATGAAATTTGGACAAAGACAAATTCGACTTTTAAAAATATATTATTATTCTATTGAACCTCTCACCTGTCAGATAAAGACATATCCCAAGTAAACTTAAAACCGCAGACTTCATGTTGTCTTCTACCCTGAGCATCAAACGTTACACAATCAAATCTTCGTTATGAATCAAGCCCACAGCAAGAGGGCATCGCCGTTTGGTGCAGGAGATGATGCTGAAGGGAAGAGCCCAGGACAGCGCCTTTAGTACTGCCCGGAAAAGAAACGTGACCCCGTGCGCCGAGCGTACCGAAGATTTAATTCTGTAACAATCTGATGAGATCTGGGTAAGATAAAGGCTGACTCGTGTGGTAAGATAGGTTTAATAGGAGTGACCGGCCTAGACACTCCCCCACACACTCACCTCTATAAATATCATCGATAGAAAAGATAAAATCAATGCATTTCTTTTGCATTACCATTTAATTTTTTTTTAAATTAAAAAAAACTTATTTAGAGAAGCCGTTATTGTTTGGTCTACCAGGTGAGGGTAATTAGGGTCCTTAATGTGTAAGAAAATTTCTTATTATGTTTGGAAGGTAAGTTAAACTCTTAGGTCTGTTTGAACAATCTAAAGTATGCAAATAATTGTTTGTTTCAGTCCTCGCGTGCTTACTTTTGTTAAAGTGATTGGCTAAGGGACAGCACTCCTTTCAATCGTCTGCTTCTGAAATCACCGCCAGTGTGTTAAAATATAATATGTTTATGCTTCAAGGAAATGAAAATATGAGGAAAATAAACATTAGCAAACAATAAATTAATGGGAACAAACAAACGAATAAAAAACAACAACAAAGAAGCAACCCCACCTCCGCCCCCCACCCCCACCCACCACAGAAAAAGAAAAAAAAAAAAAAAAACAACCCCCCCCCCCCCCTGTTGTTTAGAGCCACTCCTCATTGGTGATGGTAATTATATGCCATAAACATGTTTTATGGGTGGATAACCGACGCCACTGGTTCCCAATCGGTACGCCGTTATGCCTCAATGGCTCCGCATTCTTATCCCAGGGGCCCTTCTGCATCTCCAGGAAACTCTTTAAAAATGTTGAATATTAAGACACAGAATAAGCCTAAGAAATTGATGATACAAATTTAGGACCCTAACTTTAAAAAAAAAAAAAAATGCAGGCAAACCACTGACTTACAAAATCCTTCCGCAGTAAATTTCAATGCTGTAGCAGTTGAAAAATGTAATAGCTTGAATTGGGGAGTGGCAGAAATTAGGCCACCTTATTGGTTAGGACAGGAAAACAATTTAGGTCCTTGGTCGGTTTTCGTGTCACCGCTAAATACTCTCAAACGATTTGAGAGCTACAGTTGTCTTCCCTGCAAACTGACCTTAGGATCCCTGCTACCTACACGTATGGCTAATTAGGACTCAAGGAAGAAAGGGTCATAGGTCAACTAACCGCCGTTAAATGCATGGTTTGCCTGACCTAATAAGGACACGGTTGAGTGATTTCACACGTCGTGATTGATGTCTGATGTAGGAGAAAAAGGGGGGTGATGGGGGCAGCCAGCAATAAGACGTAAAACCGCGTACAATCAGACCTGTTTACTTTGCTGGCAGCCGTAGGCAGTGGTGACTTTGCTGGCAGCCGTAGGCAGTGGTGACTTTGCTGGCAGCCGAAGGCAGTTGTATAGTCGTAAAATAATGAGTACCGGGGCTACTTACAGTGTCACAACAACATTTCATAATTGTAGTTATTGATTTAATTTTTAAACACGCTGTCATAGCTGTTACATGACACCTATTTTTATAATTTCATTCTATTAATTACTATTGTTGATAATTGTAAACCTATTTAACAGTTTACACTCATGCATGACATGGTCTATAAGATACATTAAATAAGATAAGTTCACATTCTTTTATTGATGAAAAAGTGAAACGTTTTTTTAATTTTAAGTGTAGATATTCCCTTTCAGCACATAAATAAATAAATATTCTTACCAAGACAACTTTTTAAAATCTGAATAATTTTAACGCAATACATCTCAAGGGTTCTCACGCGAAAATAATCCAGCCGGCATCCACCCTAAAATTTCACTGATTTAATTAGTGATTATTTAGATTTTGTACTCACTGGTAGAGCACGCGGGTCAATTCGTACTGACTGGGGAACGCAATAATTTGTATATATTTCGGTAATAAATTTTCAGGACAGAAATCGTCCTGATCGAGCTAATCTTAGGTATCTGTGTTGATCAGGGTCAGATGGATTTAAAGGTTGCAAGGTAGTGCCATGGAGACCTTCGCACGATTGACTATACTACTAGTTTAAGGGCAAGAAGAAGGTTAAATCATGAGAGCTCAACTTTATTTTAAAAAAAACTTAATGGAATTATTCAACATAAAAAAATTAAACAAGTCCTTCAATTGGGGGGGGGGGGGAAGTGGGGGGCTGATAATTGGCAAAAACATGCGTACACGTAACACACTGGATAATAAACCCAATTAGTGCTCCCCCCCCCCAAGCTCGAAACCGTACATTTTTTACGCCCCTGCACTTTATTGATATATTAATGATCTATCCGCTGTTACACGACAGATTCATTTTACCAAGAATTTTAGAAAAAAAATATTACGCACCAAACGCACTTGCGATATTAAAAAAAGAAAAGAAGAATCTCATTTAGCGCAGTTATCGAGAATGTTATTTTATCTTCCTGTTGAAAAAACAGGAACAACAGGTTTTTTGGAGGGTGAGGTCGGGGGGGGGGGATAGGGCTGAACATTTGATGGGATGGGTTGTCATTGGCAACGAGTCTGTGTGCCACGTTCGATAGCTTGACAGGAAGTGGGTCAACTAGCCGTCCGAATATTTTGCGTTGTGATAAAGGATTTTTTAAAATATATTTTGTCGATGAGAATTACTGGCAACCACTCGTTTGTCCCTGTAGAACAGGGGTCACTTACATTTTTCACGGTGGGTCGGATCGTGGGAAAAAAAATTATGAGCGCGGGCCAGATAATCAATCTGTACAATACTTGTAAGCCAGAGCGAATGCTTTGGGGAAAAAAGACGAAAAACTATGTTAAGTATTCCATGTTAATCATGGCTGAGTGGCGTGCAATACAAAAAAGTAAGGACAACTTATTTATTTATTTACAAAAAAAAGTTTGCATAGAAGGCGACGTTAGCAAAAAGATAGTTACATCAGACCTAGTGCGCACATATTCGAATCTAACAAGCTAAGCGGCAGCAAGGTTAATGAGATTTGTGAAACTGATGTTTGGCTTTCAAGATGTCATCAATGTTTAGTTTCGAAATGCTGCATCCAATCAAGAGAATTGTTTTCAAATGTTCATCAGTTAATCTCGTTCGATGTGTTGACTTCACATATATTTTTGAAAATGTTTGCTGGCATAAGTTGTTTCATGCATGCTGCAAACGGATGCCAACTCTTCCGTTATCAGAAATTTCAAATTGACACGACAATTAACACGAGAAGTTGTGAGAGATCAGTAAACTCATCCAGTGCCAGAGAATAGTACACCAAGCTCCTAGCTTTCTCACATGTTTATAGCACTACGTTCTCCTACAAGTCTTCTGTTTTCAGCACAAGTGAGCTGGGCGAGGGTCTGTTAGTTACATCCACGACGACTATGATTTGTAATGTCCCCTTATGTTTCCAACTCTCCTCTTGTGGTATTTATCAGACTATAATATACGAGCGGGAACATGAATAATGAACATTGATTCGTATGTTATACTTTTTCTAACATCAGCTTTTCTTAAAAGCAACAACCTCAGGTTACTTAGTAGTTGTTTTTTTTTTTAAATAATGTGATCATGTGTTAATTAATTATTATTTTTAATACATCTTGTTTTATGCTGATCTAAGCTCGTGTTTGAACCACGATATATTTCATAAGTAACTTTATTTTTTACAAGGATAGACTGTGAAAATGCGATCTGTAAGTCCACTCAATATAAATTAATATCAATAGCAGTAGTGGTGGGCGGTACAAGCTCCTCCTTTGTCAATGTGAAGTCAGGGGTCCCCCAGGGATCAGTCCTGGGCCCCTGTTTGTTCCTAGCATACATTAATGACCTACCGGAGAAACTGACATCACAGGCAAGACTGTTTGCAGATGACACAGCAGTGTATAGGACGATCGCCAACAGATCTGACCAGGACCAGCTACAACAGGATCTCAATCTGTTAGCTGAGTGGGAGATGAGCTGGGACATGGAATTTCACCCTGCCAAGTGCCAGACACTATCAATCTCTAGAAGTTGTACTCCTCTACACTACCAATACAAACTGCACGGCCATATTCTTGAGCAAGTTTCCTCCGTAAAGTACCTGGGTGTTACCATTCAAAGAGAGGTCCGCTGGGACGAGCATATTAACAATGTATGTAACCAAGCAAACCAAGCCTTGGGGTTCTTAAGGCGAAATCTAAAGATTGGCAACTCCTGTGTGAAAGAAAGAGCATATAAAGCCTTTATCCGTCCGATTTTAGATTATGCATCTTCAGTCTGGGACCCATTTACCCAGAAGAGCATTGACAGGTTGGAGGCGGTCCAGCGACGAGCAGCACGCTTTGTCCTAAACCGCTACAGGAATACCTCTAGTGTTGGCAGCATGCTAGAAACACTAGGCTGGTCACCATTGGAGAAACGACGACGACAATCCAGGCTCTCCATGATGTACAAGATAAATAATGGGCTGGTCCACTGTTCCAGTATTAAACAGAAACTCGTCCCTCTCCCCCATAGACAGCGACGAGGCCATGACAGGCAATTCAGGCTCATACCAGCAAGAAGCCAGTATAGGAGCTGCTCATTCCTGCCCAAGACAATCAGGGACTGGAACCATCTTTCAAAAGGAACAGTTGAGGCGACAACACTAGACACATTTGTGTCTATTGCCTCAAGCCTTCAAACCCCTAGTGCATAATTTCCTCATCACCACCAGTAACAGAAACATTGCAAATCCCATCTACATGCATAGGAGCCAAAATGATCAATAAATTGATCGTGGGCCCTTAAGATATAGAAGAAGAAGAAGAAATACACGTATGCAAAACAAAGTGACCACAGCTTGTGTTATATGCGTCGGTCATCTACTTTTAGTTGGTAGCTTTTTTGAAGCCTGCTCAAGTCGATCTCCAATGTGGATTCAGGCCTAACAGATCAACCACTGATAAAATTTTCACCATCAGATGCCTTTTAGAGAAATGCTATGAAAATGATATACCACTACATCAACTCTATGTGGACTATAAAATGGCATATGACAGCATCAAAAGAAAATATCTATATGAGACTCTGCAGGAGTTTGGGATACCCAACAAACTAACAAGAGTAATACATGTAAAACTAAACAACTCAAAAAGCAAAATAAAGATTCAAGGAGAATATTCAAGGGAATTTCATATTAGACGAGGCCTAAGACAAGGAGACTCAGTCTTGTCTGCTCTTTAACCTAACATTAGAGAGTTATGAGAAACATACACATTGACACCCAAGGAACGATAACAGGATAATTTCTGAGGGAAACTCAAGACCCACAACCAACGGGCACACTCTACAACCAACCACTTCAGTATTTTGTATATGCTGATGACATAGCACCGCTAGGGAAAAGTATTAAAGGCATAACAAAATCCTTTATTGACTTAGAAGACGCATCTTTACAAGCAGGACGGGAAGTTAACAACCAAAAAACAAAATACATGACCATGATAAGAGAAGAACAAACAGATGAAACAATTAAAATTAGAAAACCAAACTTTTGAAAAAGTAAATCATTTCAAATACCTAGGATCTTTGTTAATGAAAGAAACGAATTATCAACAGAAATAAAAGAAATAATACCAGGGCATAAAAACACGGCATACTTCAGAAGTCAGAAAATACACACAATTAAAAACATTACAAGAAAAACTCAGAAAATTATATATAAAACAGTAATCAGACCAGTTGCGACATATATGAAAGTGAAACTTGGGCCCTAACAAAAACGGCAAAAAACCTATTAAACACATGGGAGATGAAAGTTCTCAGGAAAATATATGGACCAACAAAAGATGAAGAATACGAACCAACCATGAATAGTACAGTATATATCAGGATCCCGTGATAGAAACAGAAATAAAAAGAGGCAGGCTACGCAGGGCAGGAAACTTAGAGATCATGCCAAATGACAGAGGAACGAAGAAGGTTGCATCACCAATACCCCAGAGGAAAATGGCTCAAAGGCAGACCTAAGCTTAGATGGATGGATGACGTGGAATACGATCTACATCTGCTGAAAGTCCAAGCAAAGAAAAGAAAGGCATTAGTTAGGTCTGATTAGAAGGAAGTAGTGAGGCAGGCCAAAGCCCTACATGGGCTGTAGTGCCACAGGGATGGATGGGTGGTCTGAGTAGAAGGAAGTAGTGAGGCAGGCCAAAGCCCTACATGGGCTGTAGTGCCACAGGGATGGATGGTCTGAGTAGAAGGAAGTAGTGAGGCAGGTCAAAGCCCTACATGGGCTGTAGTGCCACAGGGATGGATGGATGGTCTGAGTGGAAGGAAGTAGTGAGGCAGGCCAAAGCCCTACATGGGCTGTAGTGCCACAGGGATGGATGGTCTGAGTAGAAGGAAGTAGTGAGGCAGGCCAAAGCCCGACATGGGCTGTAGCGCCACAGGGATGGATGAATGGTCTGAGTAGAAGGAAGTAGTGAGGCAGGCCAAAGCCCTACATGGGCTGTAGTGCCACAGGGATGGATGGTCTGAGTAGAAGGAAGTAGTGAGGCTGGTCAAAGCCCTACATGGGCTGTAGCGCCACAGGGATGGATGGATGGTCTGAGTAGAAGGAAGTAGTGTGGCAGGCCAAAGCTCTACATGGGCTGTAGTGCCACAGGGATGGATGGGTGGTCTGCATAGAAGGAAGTAGTGAGGCAGGCCAAAGCCCTACATGGGCTGTAGTGCCACAGGGATGGATGGTCTGAGTGGAAGGAAGTAGTGAGGCAGGCCAAAGCCCTACATGGGCTGTAGTGCCACAGGGATGGATGGTCTGAGTGGAAGGAAGTAGTGAGGCAGGCCAAAGCCCTACATGGGCTGGAGTGCCACAAGGATGGATGGTCTGAGTGGAAGGAAGTAGTGAGGCAGGCCAAAGCCCTACATGGGCTTTAGTTCCACAGGGATGGGTGGTCTGAGTAGGAGGAAGTAGTCAGGCAGGCCAAAGCCCTACATGGGCTGTAGTGCCACAGGGATGGATAGTCTGAGTAGAAGGAAGTGGTGAGGCAGGCCAAAGCCCTACATGGGCTGTAGTGCCACAGGGATGGATGGTCTGAGTGGAAGGAAGTAGTGAGGCAGGCCAAAGCCCTACATGGGCTGTAGTGCCACAGGGATGGATGGATAGTCTGAGTAGAAAGAAGTGGTGAGGCAGGCCAAAGCCCTACATGGGCTGTAGTGCCACAGGGATGGATGGTCTAAGTGGAAGGAAGTAGTGAGGCAGGCCAAAGCCCTACATGGGCTGTAGTGCCACAGGGATGGGTGATCTGAGTAGAAGGAAGTAGTGAGGAAGGCCAAAGCCCTACATTGGCTGTAGTGCCACAGGGATGGATGGTCTGAGTAGAAGGAAGTAGTGAGGCAGGCCAAAGCCCTACATGGGCTGTAGCGCCACAGGGATGGGTGGTCTGAGTAGAAGGAAGTAGTGAGGCAGGCCAAAGCCCTACATGGGCTGTAGTGCCACAGGGATGGATGGTCTGAGTAGAAGGAAGTAGTGAGGCAGGCCAAAGCCCTACATGGGCTGTAGTGCCACAGGGATGGATGGTCTGAGTAGAAGGAAGTAGTGAGGCAGGCCAAAGCCCTACATGGGCTGTAGTGCCACAGGGATGGATGGTCTCAGTAGAAGGAAGTGGTGAGGCAGGCCAAAGCCCTACATGGGCTGTAGTGCCACAGGGATGGATGGTCTGAGTAGAAGGAAGTAGTGAGGCAGGCCAAAGCCCTACATGGGCTGTAGTGCCACATGGATGGATGGTCTGAGTAGAAGGAAGTGGTGAGGCAGGCCAAAGCCCTACATGGGCTGTAGTGCCACAGGGATGGCTGGTCTGAGTAGAAGGAAGTAGTGAGGCAGGCCAAAGCCCTACATGGGCTGTAGTGCCACAGGGATGGGTGGTCTGAGTAGAAGGAGGTAGTGAGGCAGGCCAAAGCCCTACATGGGCTGTAGTGCCACAGGGATGGATGGTCTGAGTAGAAGGAAGTAGTGAGGCAGGCCAAAGCCCTACATGGGCTGTAGTGCCACAGGGATGGATGGTCTGAGTAGAAGGAAGTAGTGAGGCAGGCCAAAGCCCTACATGGGCTGTAGTGCCACAGGGATGGATGGTCTGAGTAGAAGGAAGTAGTGAGGCAGGCCAAAGCCCTACATGGGCTGTAGTGCCACAGGGATGGATGGTCTGAGTAGAAGGAAGTAGTGAGGCAGGCCAAAGCCCTACATGGGCTGTAGTGCCACAGGGATGGATGGAAATACACGTTTGCAAAACATGTGACCTAAGATTGTATTGTAAACGCCGGTCATCAACTTTTTTTTAGTAGGTAACATTTTTGGCGCCAGCTTGGCCCTGCAATGTGATTAGTTTTTTGAAATTCATGTTACATACTGTATGTTTATTTATTGACTACTAGCGCGTACCCGGCATGCAATGCAATGCCACTCAAATAAATTAGTGTTTGTGTTTTAATTATGTTTTTTGATGTACTTTTAATATACCCACTGTTTTTTACGGTCTGGTGCGTACTCGAATAAATTAGAGGATTTTTGAAACGTGAGCAGGCCACACACAGCTTTCCATGTGAGCAGGCCACACACAGCTTTCCATGTGAGCAGGCCACACACAGCTTTCCATGTGAGAAGCATGGATTTTCTCAATGTAGACCACACAATAGTAGCCATTGATCCACCCCTTTTACACAGCTCATATATGAAACAAAAACGAATTTAGGGCCCCCGGCCCCAAACGGAATATTGTAAAATGGTTGCACTTACTCAGAAATCTTTTGAGGGCGTGCACACAACATCTCACCAAAGTTTTATCGCAATCATATGAATAGTGTAGGAACGCAACGTAAACTATATTTAAATAGCTCATGTCAGAAAAAACAACTAATTTAGGCCCCCCCCCCCTCTTCCGGCCCCAAACTGAATATTGTAAAAATGGTTGTACAAATTGAGAAACCGAATAAATGACGTCACCCACAAAATGGAAATATCGCTGTTTGTATGGGAGTCAATTCCACCCATGCATGCATCAGTTCTGTTTCAAATTCTATTTCTATAACTCCTTTCTTAAAAAAACAAATTTAGGTTCCCCGACCCCTAACTGAATATTGTCAAATAGTTATACTATTTCAGAAATCTACTTATGCATGAATTGAAATGTGAATGTATATGATTAAACTTCCGTCCTCCAATTCATTCGTTTTTTTTGACATTATACTTATATTGTTCATGTAAAAAAGACGAAGTGAGGGCCGCCGACCGAAACGGTAAGTTTTAAAGTGGTTGTACTAATTTAGAGACCTTTGAGGGAGTGCGCATATCAATTCACCAAAGTTGTATGTCAATCGGCTAAATGGTATAGGAACGCATACGAAAATTATTTTTATATTGCTAAGTTAAGGGGGTAAACGAATTTACGGCCCCCGTCCACAAACAGAATATTTTAGAATTGTTGTAGTGCTTCAGAAAACTACTTATTGTATCACACACACAATTTAATGTCCCTATTATTAAAATTATATCCACCCATGCATTAGCTCAGTTTCAAATAATATTTACTCATATCATACGTTTCTTAACGTTCGAAGCATCAAAGAGGCTGATGTCTGCATTCGTGTTATCACGTTTGGACTACTGCAATGCTCTCATGGTGGGTCTCCCAGCGACGCTCCTGGATAAAATGTAAAGAGTGCAGAATAATGCAGCTCGAATTGTTCTTCGCAAACGCAAAATCGACCATGCTAAAACAATTCTTAGAGATCTGCACTGGCTGCCGGTCTGCGCTCGCATAGAGTACAAGATTGCATTTTTGTGCTACCGCTGCTTACATGACCTGGCGCCGTTCTATCTCAAAGCACTCATGACGCCTTATTTACCCACTAGAGAGCTCCGCTCATCCGATAGTGGCAAATTATCGATACCGTGTGTTTGCCTTGAGACTTACGGAAAGCGAACTTTTGCATTTGCTGGCCCAACAATTTAGAGTGCCCTACCAGTCGCTCTCAGAAACAGCCAGACACTGGAGTCCTTTAAAACCGATTTAAAAACACATCTATTTTAAAAACACCTTCTGGGGTGATTCTATCTACCATCTTTTCCCAATGAATATATATTGGCTTGTGTTGCTTATGGTTGAAATGGGATGTCTTTGACTTGGTATGTTTGTATGTAGTTTTATAGTGTTGCGTCTGTTTTTAAATGTGGTAAATTGTAGATTGTTTTTTATTTCTATTTTTAATGTGGTTGATTTTGTTCCGCGCTTCGAGCTTTTGGGAATGAAGCGTGTTTTTCAAATAAACTTTATTATCATTATTATTATTATTATTATTATTATTATTATTATATAGCTCATTGAAAAAACAACGAACATTAGTCCCCTGCCTGAAAACGTAATAATTTTAAATGGTTCTAATAATTCAGAAATCTTTGCGGGCATACACACAACATCGCACTAAAGTTTGATCGCATTCGGATAAATTGTATAGGAGCCACACGGAAATTATAATTTACAAAGCTCTTATAAGAAAAAGAATGAATTTAAGGCCAACGGCCTAAAATGAAATATTGTATAAGGTGTGCAATGACACAGAAAAATGTGCAGGTTTGTGGACAACAACTCTCTAAAGTTTTATTGCAATCGCGTGAAAGGTTTAGGAGCGCATACTGGACATACATGCATTCATACAGAAATTCATTTATATACATATAGATTAAAGTACCGTATTTTATTATTTTGGAGCGAGATTGTACGATTTTAGGAGTTCAAGGGTAAACAGGGATGTAATAAATAAAGAAATCTAGATACAATGATTAAAATGTGTAAATTACTTAGATCTCTTAGTATTCTAAACATACTAATGGAATTTAATAATAAAGAAATCTAGATACAATGATTAAAATGTGTAAATTACTTAGATCTCTTATTATTCTAAACATACTAATGGAATTTAAATTGTATCACAACGTCTTTGTTCCATACGTTTTATCAAGCAAGTTCAAGTACCATCGGCGTTCCGGATAAACTGGCCTCACGGGCCGTAGTTTGATGACCCCTGTTATAGAAGATCACAGGTAAGACAACACCGCTCCAGGTAACGTAAGCCACGCATGCTGGCCCCCTTCAATCAGATTACAACCTATAAATAAGTCATAAGTCACGACGAAGCGATGTTTATCATGGATTAAATTATTGTTAATTTTTCTTTTTAATACGTTTAAAATAGCGATTCATGTGAAGCAGTCCTCTCTATTTCGGTTTTGCTGTGCAGTAGATTTCAGATACATAACATTATCATTAGAATAAAAGAGTCAATTAAACAAGAAACAGGATATAGTTTTTTAAAGTTTAAAAAAAGCAACATTAAACTTTATTGTAACATGCAATCTAATCGGCGACTAAAGCCAGGCTTTTCATCAAGATAATGTCGAGATCACGCAGGACATATTTAATGTAATACATGAGGGCCAACTTTAATGTAATACATGAGGCCCAACTTTAATGTAATACATGCGGGCCAACTTTAATATAATACATGCGGGCCAACATTAATGTAATACATGTGGGCCAACATTAATGTAATACATGCGGGCCACCATTAATGTAATACATGAGGGCCAACTTTAATGTAATACATGCGTGCCAACTTTAATATAATACATGCGGGACAACATTAATGTAATACATGTTGGCCAACTTTAATATAATACATGCGGGGCAACATTAATATAATACATGCGGGCCAACATTATTGTAATACATGCGGGCCACCATTAATGTAATACATGAGGGCCATCATTAATATAATACATGCGTGCCACCATTAATGTAATATATGCGGGCAAACATTAATGTAACAAATGTGGGCCAACATTAATGTAATACATGCGGGCAAAAATTAATATAATACATGCGGGCCAACATTAATGTTATACATGCGGGCCACCATTAGTGTGGTAAATGTGGGCCACCATTTTTTAACACTCGCCGGCCACCATTAATGTAATACATTCGCCTCAAAGACGTTAAATGGAACTTGGGCTAAAACCAGACCATCCCAGTTAACATCCAAATAGATTTATCTAGAGAGTTCAATGATGTTACGTTAAATGTAGAATTCCCGGCTTACTACTTCTGCCAGGGGCTATTGCTTACTGTTGTCATAAATTCAAAGGTTAAAGTTCAGTTCTGATCGAGCCAATTTACTGTCCCCATCTGAGTTTACCCTTTGAATGAAGCCGTCTCTCAGGGGAGTCACAAGCAGCGGTGCGGATGGCACCTGTTGACAACAACACAAGTGACGCCACTGTCACAGGAAACTTAGGCTTATGCCAACCCTAGTGATGCCACTGTCATAGGAAACTGAGACTGGTGTCAACATTTGTGACGCCACTGTCACCGGAAACTGAGGCCGATGCCAACGCTAGTGATGCCACTGTCATAGGAAACTGAGGCTGATGCCAACCCCAGTGACGCCGCTGCCATAGGAAACTTAGCCTGATGCCAAATTCCAGTGAGGCCAATGTCTTAGGACACTGAGGCTGATGCCAACCCCAGTGACGCCGCTGCCATAGGTAACCGAGGCTGATGGAAACCCTAGTGATGGCACTGTCATAGGAAACTGAGACTGGTGTCAACATTTGTGACGCCACTGTCACCGGAAACTGAGGCCGATGCCAACCCTAGTGATGCCACTGTCATAGGAAACTTAGACTGATGCCAATGCAAGTGACGCCACTGTCATAGGAAACTGAGGCTGATGCCAACCCCAGTGACGCCGCTGCCATATGAAACTGAGCCTGATGCCAAATTCCAGTGACGCCAATGTCTTAGGACACTGAGGCTGATGCCAAACCTAGTGACGCCACTGTCATTGGGCACTGAGACTGATGCTAACCCCAGTGACGCCGCTGGCATAGGAAACTGAGGCTGATGCCAACCCCAGTGACGCCTTGTCATAGGAAACTGAGGCTGATGCAGAACCTAGTGATGCCACTGTCATAGGAAACTGAGGCTGATGCCAAACCTAGTGACGCCACTGTCATAGGAAACTGAGGCTGATGCCCACGCTAGTGATGCCACTGTCATAGGAAACTGAGGCTGATGCCAAACCTAGTGACGCCACTGTCATAGGAAACTGAGGCTGATGCCAACTCTAGTGACGCCACTGTCATAGGACTCTGAGGCTGATGCCAAACCTAGTGATGCCACTGTCATAGGACACTGAGGCTGATGCCAACACTAGTGACGCCACTGTCATAGGAAACTCAGGCTGATGCCAAACCTAGTGACGCCACTGTCATAGGGCACTGATGCTGATGCCAAACCTATTGACGCCACTGTCATAGGACACTGAGGCCGATGCCAACTCTAGTGACGCCACTGTCATAGGAAACTGAGGCTGATGCCAACCCTATTGACACCACTGTCATAGGACACTGAGGCTGATGCCAACTCTAGTGACGCCACTGTCATAGGGCACTGATGCTGATGCCAAACCAAGTGACGCCACTGTCATAGGAAACTGAGGCTGATGCCAACCCCAGTGACGCCACTGTCATAGGAAACTGAGGCTGATGCCAACCCTATTGACACCACTGTCATAGGACACTGAGGCTGATGCCAACTCTA
This sequence comes from Lymnaea stagnalis, assembly GCA_964033795.1. Taxonomy (NCBI): domain Eukaryota; kingdom Metazoa; phylum Mollusca; class Gastropoda; family Lymnaeidae; genus Lymnaea; species Lymnaea stagnalis. The sequence continues at coordinate 287,245 of CAXITT010000431.1, forward strand.
GTGACGCCACTGTCATAGGACTCTGAGGCTGATGCTAAACCTAGTGACGCCACTGTCATAGGAAACTGAGGCCGATGCCAACTCTAGTGACGCCACTGTCATAGGGCACTGATGCTGATGCCAAACCAAGTGACGCCACTGTCAATGGAAACTGAGGCTGATGCCAACCCCAGTGACGCCACTGTCATAGGAAACTGAGGCTGATGCCAATCCTATTGACGCCACTGTCATATGACACTGAGGCTGATGCCAACTCTAGTGACGCCACTGTCACAGGACACTGTCACAGGCTGATGCTAGAAAATCCTTGGATCATTACAGTTTTATTGAATCCAACACAAGCCTAATAAACCAAAGTAAATTATAATCTCTTTCAAACCTATTTTGGTCGGACGTATTTAATGGTGAGGATTATTAATGTTTTTTAACGATTATTTACATAAAATGTAACATACTTTTAAAATATTAATTAAACCAAAACCAGGTCACCTAAAACATCTAATCTTATTTTAGGCCTGGGTATTCGCTTGATTTTCTGAAAACAATATTTTTGTCTAGGTTTCTCTTTTGAATGAACATCCCTTGATCCCGGGATAGCCATGTCCCCATCCTTTTAACCTCTCACGCCGAAGAGTTAAAAAATGAGAGCTTTGTAGGGATCAAGGTCAACGTTGGGGGAATTAATAACACGGATTCTGGGGGAGATAACGTTGTCATGATCTCCTCCACAGTTCAGATTTGTTGATGTCCCTTTAGACAGATTAAACGACCCACACGAGGAAACAACCCTACCAAGTTATTCCTACCTGAACATGTGAACATTCTTTCTGACCAGCCATAGAAAAATGTAACACGCGCTTTGATTTCAATTCAAATACTGGACTATTCTGCTCATACTAAGGATGTCAAACGATAATCGGTAGTTGATTTTTTTACAAAACAATAATAGATTTTTTAAAAATACATATGCACGACTTTTACAAATAATAGATCACGACTTTTACAAATAATAGATGAAGACTTTTACAAGTAATAGATCACGACTTTTACAAATAATAGATCATGACTTTTACAAATAATAGATCACGACTTTTACAAATAATAGATCACGAATTTTACATATAATAGATCACGACATTTAAAAATAATAGATCACGACTTTTACAAATAATAGATCACGACTTTTACAAATAATAGATGAAGACTTTTACAAATAACAGATCACGACCTTTACAAATAATAGATCACGACTTTTACAAATAATAGATGAAGACTTTTACAAGTAATAGATCACGACTTTTACAAATAATAGATCACGACTTTTACAAATAATAGATCACGACTTTTACAAATAATAGATCACGACTTTTACAAATAATAGATCACGAAATTTACAAATAATAGATCACGACTTTTACAAATAATAGATCACGACTTTTACAAATAATAGATCACGACCTTTACAAGTAATAAACCAAGCAAAAAATATCCAGAACCGATAGGGACACCAAGTTTCCGGTTGAAAATAGCTTTAGGAAACTGCCGAAACATTAAGTAAGAGGGAAGAGAGTTGTTAAAGAGAGTTGTTAAAGAGAGTTGTTAAAGAGAGTTGTTAAAGAGAGTTGTTAAAGAGAGTTGTTAAAGAGAGTTGTTAAAGAGAGTAGTTAAAGAGAGTTGTTAAAGAGAGTTGTTAAAGAGAGTTGTTAAAGAGAGAAAGTTAAAGAGAGTTGTTAAAGAGAGTTGTTAAAGAGAGTTGTTAAAGAGAGTTGTTAAAGAGAGTTGTTAAAGAGAGTTGTTAAAGAGAGTTGTTAAAGAGAGTTGTTAAAGAGAGTTGTTAAAGAGAGTTGTTAAAGAGAGTTGTTAAAGAGAGTTGTTAAAGAGAGTTGTTAAAGAGAGTTGTTAAAGAGAGTTGTTAAAGAGAGTTGTTAAAGAGAGTTGTTAAAGAGAGTTGTGAAAGAGAGTTGTTAAAGAGAGGTGTTAAAGAGAGTTGTTAAAAAGAGTTGTTAAAGAGAGTTGTGAAAGAGAGTTGTTAAAGAGAGTTGTGAAAGAGAGTTGTTAAAGAGAGTTGTTAAAGAGAGTTGTGAAAGAGAGTTGTTAAAGAGAGTTGTTAAAGAGAGTTGTTAAAGAGAGTTGTGAAAGAGAGTTGTTAAAGAGAGTTGTTAAAGAGAGTTGTTAAAAAGAGTTGTTAAAGAGAGTTGTTAATGAGAGTTGTTAAAGAGAGTTGTGAAAGAGAGTTGTTAAAGAGAGTTGTTAAAGAGAGTTGTTAAAAAGAGTTGTTAAAGAGAGTTGTTAAAGACAGTTGTTAAAGAGAGTTGTGAAAGAGAGTTGTTAAAGAGAGTTGTTAAAGAGAGTTTTTAAAAAGAGTTGTTAAAGAGAGTTGTTAAAGAGAGTTGTGAAAGAGAGTTGTTAAAGAGAGTTGTGAAAGAGAGTTGTGAAAGAGAGTTGTGAAAGAGAGTTGTTAAAGAGAGTTGTTAAAGAGAGTTGTTAAAGAGAGTTGTTAAAGAGAGTTGTTAAAGAGAGTTGTTAAAGAGAGTTGTTAAAGAGAGTTGTTAAAGAGAGTTGTTAAAGAGAGTTGTTAAAGAGAGTTGTTAAAGAGAGTTGTTAAAGAGAGTTGTTAAAGAGAGTTGTTAAAGAGAGTTGTTAAAGAGAGTTGTTAAAGAGAGTTGTTAAAGAGAGTTGTTAAAGAGAGTTGTTAAAGAGAGTTGTTAAAGAGAGTTGTTAAAGAGAGTTGTTAAAGAGAGTTGTTAAAGAGAGTTGTTAAAGAGAGTTGTTAAAGAGAGTTGTTAAAGAGAGTTGTTAAAGAGAGTTGTTAAAGAGAGTTGTTAAAGAGAGTTGTTAAAGAGAGTTGTTAAAGAGAGTTGTTAAAGAGAGTTGTTAAAGAGAGTTGTTAAAGAGAGTTGTTAAAGAGAGTTGTTAAAGAGAGTTGTTAAAGAGAGTTGTTAAAGAGAGTTGTTAAAGAGAGTTGTTAAAGAGAGTTGTTAAAGAGAGTTGTTAAAGAGAGTTGTTAAAGAGAGTTGTTAAAGAGAGTTGTTAAAGAGAGTTGTTAAAGAGAGTTGTTAAAGAGAGTTGTTAAAGAGAGTTGTTAAAGAGAGTTGTTAAAGAGAGTTGTTAAAGAGAGTTGTTAAAGAGAGTTGTTAAAGAGAGTTGTTAAAGAGAGTTGTTAAAGAGAGTTGTTAAAGAGAGTTGTTAAAGAGAGTTGTTAAAGAGAGTTGTTAAAGAGAGTTGTTAAAGAGAGTTGTTAAAGAGAGTTGTTAAAGAGAGTTGTTAAAGAGAGTTGTTAAAGAGAGTTGTTAAAGAGAGTTGTTAAAGAGAGTTGTTAAAGAGAGTTGTTAAAGAGAGTTGTTAAAGAGAGTTGTTAAAGAGAGTTGTGAAAGAGAGTTGTTAAAGAGAGTTGTTAAAGAGAGTTGTTAAAGCGAGTTGTGCAAGAGAGCTGTTAAAGAGAGTTGTTAAACAGAGTTGTTAAAGAGAGTTGTTAAAGAGAGTTGTGAACGAGAGTTGTTAAAGAGAGTTGTTAAAGAGAGTTGTTAAAGAGAGTTATTAAAGAGAGTTGTTAAAGAGAGTTGTTAAAAAGAGTTGTTAAAGAGAGTTGTGAAAGAGAGTTGTTAAAGAGAGTTGTTAAAAAGAGTTGTTAAAGAGAGTTGTTAAAAAGAGTTGTTAAAAAGAGTTGTTAAAGATAGTTGTTAAAGAGAGTTGTTAAAGAGAGTTGTTAAAGAGAGTTGTGAAAGAGAGTTGTTAAAGAGAGTTGTTAAAGAGAGTTGTTAAAGCGAGTTGTGCAAGAGAGCTGTTAAAGAGAGTTGTTAAACAGAGTTGTTAAAGAGAGTTGTTAAAGAGAGTTGTGAACGAGAGTTGTTAAAGAGAGTTGTTAAAGAGAGTTGTTAAAGAGAGTTATTAAAGAGAGTTGTTAAAGAGAGTTGTTAAAAAGAGTTGTTAAAGAGAGTTGTGAAAGAGAGTTGTTAAAGAGAGTTGTTAAAAAGAGTTGTTAAAGAGAGTTGTGAAAGAGAGTTGTTAAAAAGAGTTGTTAAAAAGAGTTGTTAAAGAAAGTTGTTAAAGAGAGTTGTTAAAGAGAGTTGTTAAAGAGAGTTGTTACAGAGAGTTGTTAAATAGTGTTGTGAAAGAGAGTTGTTAAAGAGAGTTGTTAAAGAGAGTTGTTAAAGAGAGTTGTGAAAGTCTCAACAATTTCTCTCAACAATTTCTCTCATGTTAAAGAGAGTTGTTAAAGAGAGTTGTTAAAGAGAGTTGTTAAAGAGAGTTGTTAAAGAGAGTTGTTAAAGAGAGTTGTTAAAGAGAGTTGTTACAGAGAGTTGTTAAAGAGAGTTGTTAAAGAGAGCTTTTAAAGAGAGTTGTTAAAGAGAGTTGTTAAAGAGATTTGTTAAAGAGAGTTGTGAAAGAGAGTTGTTAAAGAGAGTTGTTAAAGAGAGTTGTTAAAGAGAGTTGTTGAGGAGAGTTGTTACAGTTTAAAAAATATTGATTTTTGTAGCTACATACGATCTCTTTAGATATCATAGGTCTAATGAGAGAGTTGTTAAAGAGAGTTGTTAAAGAGAGTTGTGAAAGAGAGTTGTTAAAGAGAGTTGTTAAAGAGAGTTGTTAAAAAGAGTTGTTAAAGAGAGTTGTTAAAGAGAGTTGTTAAAGAGAGTTGTGAAAGAGAGTTGTTAAAGAGAGTTGTTAAAGAGAGTTGTTAAAGAGAGTTGTTAAAGAGAGTTGTTAAAGAGAGTTGTTAAAGAGAGTTGTTAAAGAGAGTTGTTACAGAGAGTTGTTAAAGAGAGTTGTTAAAGAGAGCTTTTAAAGAGAGTTGTTAAAGAGAGTTGTTAAAGAGATTTGTTAAAGAGAGTTGTGAAAGAGAGTTGTTAAAGAGAGTTGTTAAAGAGAGTTGTTAAAGAGAGTGGTTGAGGAGAGAGTTTAAAAAATATTGATTTTTGTAGCTACATACGATCTCTTTAGATATCATAGGTCTTATGACCTTGATGCACCGAACAGTTGAAAATGCACTGTAAAAGCCCCCCCCCCAGGGACCGTTTTCCATTCAAACCCGATTTTTCAAACCGATAAACAGTTTGCCGATAAATATCCGAAAATTAAGATTTCTCTTCAGATACATTACGACAACATTCCATAGATATTTGTCACAGAAACATTTTTTTTTAATATAAAATTAGAAAGAAAAAAAAACCCATTTAGTTTTCTTGTTGCAAAACTATAAATAATTCAACCCGAGGATAATATTAAAGAGCAAATAAAATGAACTCAGTTATGAAAATATGAACATTTAAAATTTTACAAATTTCCCGGTGAGATACATCACAATGTTACAATTACTTTCTTTCAAGTCTTTGATAATTATTTTGACTAACTCAATCCTCGTTTTATAGCCATTTTAATTGTTTCTATAGTATAGTAGTTACTATCCTAATGTCTCGGTTTTATTTTAGTTAGTTTACATGTTTTTAATACTTGTAAAGCGCTTAGAGCTTTATGGTAAGCGCTATATAAAAATGCCTAAATAAATAAATCTATGCTTACCAAATGGAAAACGTAGTTGGTTTTAAAAGCTTATTTATTCTATTATTTGATCTGTATCTTGAAGGGGAAGCTCCCAGATGACACATACTAAGATCACCCCATGAGATGCTTGCTTTGTGTGGAAGTTTAGCGTGGGAAAATATCTAGGCAAATGAAAAAATAGCAAGGCAAATGAGTTTTGGAAAAATATTTAGGCAAATGAGTTTTGGAAAAATATTTAGGCAAATGAGTTTTGGAAAAATATTTAGGCAAATGAGTTTTGGAAACATATCTAGGCAAATATGTTCTCCCAGGAAAAAATTTCTTTAAAATCAATTGATAGGGTCCACTTATTTTTTAAATATATAAATCTCTAAAAGCAAAAAGTTGTGTTAAGCTATTTAGAACTGTGGTCAAGCTGCAAACAACACAAATATCTTTTATTAAGATTGTGACCCGTGGTAAATTTACAAATAACAAATATCAACAATTCAGAATGTGATCTGAGGTCAAGCTACACATAACAAAAATATCAACTATTTAGAATGTGACCTGTGATCAAGCTATACATAACAAAAATATCAACTATTTAGAATGTGACCTGTGATCAAGCTACAAATAACAAAAATATCAACTATTTAGAATGTGACCTGTGGTCAAGCTACAAATAACAAAAACATCAACTATTTAGAATGTGACCTGTGGTCAAGCTACAAATAACAAAAACATCAACTATTTAGAATGTGACCTGTGGTCAAGCTAAAAATAACAAAAACATCAACTATTTAGAATGTGACCTGTGGTCAAGCTACAAATAACAAAAACATCAGCTATTTAGAATGTGACCTGTGGTCAAGCTACAAATAACAAAAACATCAGCTATTTAGAATGTGACCTGTGGTCAAGCTACAAATAACAAAACATCAACTATTTAGAATGTGCAGGATCAAAACGGAACGCTGGAAACCAAAATTCTCTCCCTCCCTCTCCCCCTCTCTCTATCTCTCTCTCTCTCTCTCTATATATATATATATATATATATATGTATATGTTTACTGAAGAAGGCTTTCAAGTAACTCGTTCCTGTGTATTCTTTCAAGTTACGGAAATCTGTGGTTTTTAAAATATACGCTTTTAAATCAGAACTTACTGATAACAAATTATTATTTTTTAGCTTTATCTTAAATATTGCTTAAAATATAAACAACTCTTTTTGAGACTACTTAATAGATGACACACCAAGTATTTTATGTATTTCAATATTGTATTTTTATTGTTGAAATTAATTATGTTTTATGTTTAAAGCAAACTAAGCCACCCAAGCCATCCAATCCATGATTTAAAAAAAAAGCCAAGCATCACGACTTACTTAAGATCTTTTAAGATCAATGTGATTGGGACAGAAACTCTAGGCTCATTTAAATGGAGACGATTGGACAAAAATTAAGCAACAGATATGTCTATTCTCGATAGATCCGTTAAGTTTTTGGGGCCTATAGGGGAATTGTTTTATTTTTTTATCTGAAAAAGTTCATAACTTTTTACATCCGCTTGTTACAAAGCTAATTTTTAAATAAGAAATTTGTTTTCAATATCTTAGAATTAAAGTCCAGATAGCATTTATTATAGGGTATACATTTGTTTGAGTTTGTTAGGTTCTTCTAAGTGATTCTTGATTTTGATTCAAGAACATTTATAAATCTGTTTTTTTTAAAACAATTATTTTTCCAAGCCTCACTTTTCCTACTTTTAAGTGAAAATGTTAATATCTTGCTGTATGTTTATTTTTTTTTCCATTGTGTCTATATATATATAATCTTAGATTTGTTTACTTGCTAAAGATTCAAATTTTCTGCAATTCTTAAATCAAGTTTTAAAGGCTGTCTCCATGATAATAGTATTTTCTACTTAATGAAGATTAACGAGTTCTCCGTATAAAATGGAAGATTCCTATCTCAAGAACAATACGGTGGGTAAGCAACATTTTTGTTTATCCACATGAATATTCCAGGAATAAAATCTCTTCACGGAGATCTTAGCCGGATGAGGCTTCACAGAGATCTTGGCTGGATAAGGCTTCAGGGAGATCTTGGCCGGATGAGGCTTCACAGAGATCTTGGTGGATGAGGCTTCGATCTTGGTCGGATGAGGCTTCACGGAGATCTTGGCTGGATGATGCTTCACGGAGATCTTGGCCGGATCAGGCTTCAAGGAGATCTTGTTCGGATGAAGGCTTCACGGAGATCTTGGCCGGATCAGGCTTCAAGGAGATCTTGTTCGGATGAAGGCTTCACGGAGATCTTGGCCGGATGACGCTTCACGGAGATCTTGGCCTGATCAGGCTTCAAGGAGATCTTGTTCGGATGAAGGCTTCACGGAGATCTTAGTCGGATGAGGCTTCACGAATATTTTAGCTGGATGAGGTAACACGGAGATCTTAGCCGGATGAGGCTTCACTAAGATCTTGGCCGGATACGGCTTCACGGAGATTTCGGGCGGTTGAGGCTTCACGGACATCTTAGCCGGATGAGGCAACACGGATATCTTACCCGGATGAGGCTTCACGGAGATTTTAGCTGGATGAGGCTTCACGGATATCTTAGCCGATGAGGCTTCACGGAGATCTTGGCCGGATGAGGCTTCCGAAAACCTTGTCCTAAAATCATTGCAAACATTCAAACATAAAAAAAAATCACATTAAAATTATTATTGAAAAACTATAAATTTCCTGCACTTAACATTGAATCAAAGCACAGATCAGCCATTTTTTTGGCGACCCATGATCATGCGTTTAATAGTGTTGTCTTTTTCTAGCTTAATTGCCTCTGTCAAAATAGGAGCTCACATTGACTTTAAAAGAAAGAACTATTTCCTTTCGAACGAGGAAAAAAAGCACAACTGGTTTTGTGGCTACGAATATCAAGTTTATACTTATTTGCTGATACATTTGTATGGAAGGTATGTCGAGGGTTCGGCCTTGAAGCCGTACATAGACTTTGAAACCAAATTTTCTTATTTGCTAATAAGAATCTTTAAAATAAAATGTCCCCGGTATAAAAACAACAAGCTTCTCATAAGATTGTTTTTTTAATTTCGAACATTTTCCTTTTTTCTTTCAACATCATCATATCAATATTTATTTTGATGAACTGTGATGTGTTTGGATTGTTTGAACACGTGATGAATGTGAGCACGTAATTTAAAGTAATGGAACTTGATCAAAAGTCAGTCTATTTGAACACAAGTCAGCCTATTTGAACACAAGTCAGCCTATTTGAACAAAGGTCAGTCTATTTGAACAAAGGTCAGTCTATTTGAACAAAGGTCAGTCTATTTGAACAAAGGTCAGTCTATTTGAACAGAAGTCAGCCTATTTGAACAAAAGTCAGTCTATTTGAACAAAGGTCAGTCTATTTGAACAAAGGTCAGTCTATTTGAACAAAGGTCAGCCTATTTGAACAAAAGTCAGCCTATTTGAACATTTTTTCAGCCTATTTGAATAAAAGTCAGCCTATTTGAAGAAAGGTCAGCCTATTTGAACACAAGTCAGCCTATTTGAACAAAGGTCAGTCTATTTGAACAAAGGTCAGCCTATTTGAACAAAGGTCAGCCTATTTAAACACAAGTCAGCCTATTTGAACAAAGGTCAGTCTATATGAACACAAGTCAGCCTATTTGAACACAGTCAACCTATTTGAACAAAAGTCAGCCTATTTGAACACAAGTCAGCCTATTTGAACAAAGGTCAGTCAATTTGAACAAAGGTCAGCCTATTTGAACACAAGTCAGCCTATTTGAACAAAGTCAGTCTATTTGAACAAAGGTCAGTCTATTTGAACAAAAGTCAGCCTATTTGAACAAAGGTCAGTCTATTTGAACAAAAGTCAGCCTATTTGAACATTTTTTCAGCCTATTTGAACACAAGTCAGCCTATTTGAACACAGGTCAGCCTATTTGAACACAGGTCAGCCTATTTGAACACAGGTCAGCCTATTTGAACACAGGTCAGCCTATTTGAACAAAGGTCAGCCTATTTGAACAAAAGTCAGTCTATTTGAACAAAAGTCAGTCTATTTGAACAAAAGACTGTTCTTCCTATCAGGTTACATAGATCAAGCAATAAATATTTACTTCTTTTGTAAAGACGCTTTACCCCGATATACCCCACTATACCCATTATACCCCGATATATCTCATTATACCCCGATATACTCTTTTTCAAAACTCAGCAGAAAACTGAAGTTCAAAACTATTAATTAAACTCTATTATGCACTTTATTTCCCTTGGAAAACCCAGAGTCCTCTCCCTTTTCAGACCGATTTGTCCAATTTTTCCTTGAGATTAATTGGTTCTCTTCCAGGTTGTCATGAATAAAGGCTTGAGTCATCTTGATAAAATGTTAATGGGGGCTAAGACCTGTCCCTTGTCTGGCTCACAATGTATGAACTCCTGTCCAACCTTTGCGGTTAATTATACAGATGAGATAAAAACAGTAGACCGTAGTTGGTATAAGTGAAAAGATTCGGCCCGAGCTGTAGTGAATCTTGACACTTGAGAAGTCCATCAGATATGCGAGCATCGCTTGATGCCTGATGTCGTGAGATTAAGTCCCTTTGGTCGTTGAAGGTGGATTTAAGAAAAGTCGAATTGGCTTCCCCAAGGGCAGAGAATTATGAAGTCATCCAGAAGAACTTATTCTTATGATTGCCACTTTCTTTCGAGGACACGTTACAATTGTTGAACTTTTCTGGGCGATTATCATTTTATTTCATATTTATCCCTATGTGGTGAGAAAATTAGTCGTGGTGATAAGGTTATAATTAGAATGAGTCGTGGTGATGGGGGGTTATAATTAATAGGATTAACAGGATTTTTCTTGTTTGCTGCGGATTGTCAGATTTCGCCTTAGGATCCCCAGGGTCTTGTTTAGGATCCCCAGGGTCTTGTTTAGGATCCCCAGGGTCTTGTTTAGGATCCCCAGGGTCTTGTTTAGGATCCCCAGGGTCTTGTTTAGGATCCCCAGGGTCTTGTTTGCCCGGTTTCACACATTGTTTATGTGGTGATCCCAGTGGACCTCTCTTTGAATGGTAGCATCGAGGTACCTTTTGGAGTAAACTGGCTCAAGAATATGGCCATGCAATTCGTAAGCGTTGTGTGGAGGGGTTCTGCTTCTGGAGATTTACTGGGTCTGGCACTTGTTGGGGTGGAATTCCATGTCCCAGCTCATCTCCTATTCAGCTAACCGATGGAGGTCCTGTTGTAGGTTATCCTGGTCATAAATGTTGGCGATCATCCTATACACCGCTGTGTCACCTTCGAACACTCTTGCTTGGGAGGTTGCTTCTCATGCAAAAAAAGGCCTGGTATAGCGCGAACCCCTAACTTAAAACCGTCTACCCCTACCGCTTGGCATTGTTCGCTGGGGTAGCTAGAGATCCATGTTTTTGTAGTGCCCTAGATCCCATATCTCTGAAAAATTTCTAAGTAATATACGAGATTGGCTTTTACTTACTACTTTTTCTATCTTTTATTTCCTATATGTAAGTAATTACATAAATATGATCATATATATATATGATTAGATATAAATAGGATTCTTTAAAACACACAAAAAAGTGTTGATTCTCTTCCCGAAACTATAGAAACAAGCTTATAGGATACACGAATATTAAGTTGGAACGTGTGTCCAAGGTTGTTCATGTGTGTCTATATGTGTCCATGCGTGTCCATGTGTATCCCTGCGTGTCCATGTATAGTAATATTCAAAGAGGAGAGTAAAAAATGATGATGTTGCGTACATTAAAAGATCTGTTCCATTAAATAAATAATATAAGAAATTTGAAAAAAAAAGTGCTTGATAATTCTAAGACTCTATCAAAATTTAAAAAATCAAATATCTTAACTTTTAAAAATAATGAGTTGAAATCTAGAATTTGAACTTTCGTCTTTAACAATTTATGATTTTAAAACTTTTCAACTCCACAACCAGTCCTGTAACTGGGAGGAGGGGATGAGTGGGATGTGAACTGCACCGGAGAAACCCTTACAGCGTGGTTAAACCCAAACGGAAAATTGCCAATATGACGTCGCAAGGGGTTGACCCCAATATGACGTCGCAAGGGGTTGACCCCAATATGACGTCGCAGGGGGTTGACCCCAATATGACGGCTCAGCGTGGTTGACCCGAAATTGCCAATATGACGGGTCAAGGGGGTTGACCCAAATATGACGGGTCAGTGTGTTTGACCCCAATATGACGGCTCAGGGTTTTTGACCCCAATATGACAGCTAGCATGAGTCGATTATAAAACATTGACAGAAATGCCTATGAGATTTTAGTAGATTGCTTTTCACGATCAGAAAAGCCTTGCATTTATATCGTTGTTCGCTACATGAACAGGGTGCCACCAGAACAGGGTGCCACCAGAACAGGGTGCCACCAGAACAGGGTGCCACCAGAACAGGGTGCCACCAGAACAGGGTGCCACCAGAACAGGGTGCCACCAGAACAGGGTGCCACCAGAACAGGGTGCCACCAGAACAGGGTGCCACCAGAACAGGGTGCCACCAGAACAGGGTGCCACCAGAACAGGGTGCCACCAGAACAGGGTGCCACCAGAACAGGGTGCCACAAGAACAGGGTGCCACCAGAACAGGGTGCCATCTGAACTGGGGGCCACAGGTACAGCGCCTACAAGACAAGATGCCACCAATGCAGGGTGTGACTAAAACAAGGTGCCACCAAAAGAGAATTTGCACCAAAGCACAGGGCTTCATCAGAAAGCAGACTTGGAGTAGATCTATGCGGATTTTGGAGAAAGGGGTACGCCATGAGTAAACCACCGTGGATGACGCCAACCCATGTGACGCCACTGCTTTGAACAGTAGTTGTAATCCAACTATAAGCCTACAGTTAACCTCAATTGTCGTGCTATTTGGAATATCATTAAAGGAAGTCTTCCTATTTCAGTAAGCTTGCCTTATGAGTCAAGTGAAGACGTGGAGTTTCCTGTGATAAGATCAGAGGCGATTATAGCAGTCTCGTTACGCTGTCAGGGGATTGGCTGCATTGGTTGCTTATAATGAATTTGTAGATGGTCTAAACATGCATAGGCTTAGAGGTTACCCACGGCGATTACTAAAATAGAACCCGAATTAGAGATTTGAATAAAAGTCCAAAGTTCAAATCAATTTCAGATAGATGCTCCTAGAGATGCTTTCCTTTGAGACGCTGCATTGGCCTAATGAACAAATTACAGCTTAAGTAACGTCATTACAGTGGGTTTTATAAAGGTTTTACGACTCCTGACATATTGCTATTGGTTGAAAAATATACACCTAGGCCTTATGAAAGACGGTGTTAATACAGGTGATTCAAAGTAATGCTGCTTTGTTTTTGTAGTATACAATGGCTCGCAGCATTTCTTAGTTCATTTGATGAAAGTTACTAGCTGACTTACTTATATGTATATTTGACTTCCCAAAATATATATACATATATATAAATATATATACATATATATATATATATATACTAGCGAGCACCCTTCATGCGTTGCAATGCCACTTAAAGAAATAAAGTGTTTGCATTTTAATTATGTTTCTTCAAGAGCTTCTAAATACACAAAGTTTTTCTTGCTTTTCCGTCTGGCATATACACACGAATAAATCAGAAGAATTTCCGACGTGAGAGCAGGTCACATACATCTATCTGTCCATGGCAGAATGCTGGGTTTTCCAAATTTAGTCCGCAAACTTGTAGCGATTGTCCCTGCGCATTGTAGATAGTCATTGCAAACGCGTGTCACACAGGAAAATGCAGACGTTTGAAATACAATGGCATATCTGTTGGAATCATTGGGATGCGTGATAACAGTTATTTTCTCCTCCTAAATTTTCCATTTAAAATAATAGCTTTGATGGTATTTTTCCTCATATTTTCCCTTGAAATTTTTTACCGTTGTAAAGTCGTGGTGGATTTATGTTTCGGTAAAGAATAATAGGCACGACAATTTTCAGTGTAAAAAAGTGCGTTGGAATGCCTGGCAAGTCAAGTGATTGGATAATTGACAACTTCGTCTTAATTCAATACAGTATCGATGGACGTATACATTTTTCTTTTTTTGCCTGGGATTTCATTTTGATTGCTTAAGTTGATTGCATTGTCATAGTTGTTTTTGGCTGCTAATATAGCACGTGCACTGAGTCCCTGATGATTTTTTGTAATATTGTACGATATTTGGAAAAAAACTTTATGTTTGAATTCGTCGGTGGTAGTTGTAATTTTACAGAAGCTTGTTGTCAGTGTAAAAATTGTGTGGATCCATCAATTGCCATTTTCCCATTCCCAATGTCCAACAATTGTGTTGCAAAACGTTTAGCGGGTCCATCATTATGTAGTTGTAAACGCATATTGGTCTTCAAAGTCGATTTCTGTAAATGTCACCATTAAACTGATGATTTGAGACATGAATTTAATTCACCAGCAGCTGTTGAGGCCAGCATCCAAAAGAGTTGTTTCAATTCCAGATGATGCGATAGCCAGTACAATATATTTTTTGATCACATTGTTGCCAAAATAAATGAAATTATGAAAGTTTTTCCTGTACTTCCGGGAGCATCTAGGAAATATATTCCACCGCTTTTTTTGGTAATTGCATGCATAATTCTGTCATCCACTATGAGTTGTTCTGGAGCCAATTTCGGAAGATTCATCTGAACAAATGTACCCAATTCTTCGATGTCAAAGAGCGTTTCTCGTTGCAAATCACGATTGAAAAGCTTGTTTGCAGATCGATTCGCAGAAGTCATTCCCAACTCTACCAGTGCTTTGATAGAGATTGCAAACATATGTCCTCAATCGAAACCAATGCCTCGTTATACACGTTTGGTGTAAATTTAAAGTCCGGATTTTGAATCGTTGCACTCAAATGATGTAGGATGTCTTCACTCATGTCGTCCCAAAGATCTTTTGTATTGGATGGCAAGCACGTTGTCAATATGATTGCAAACCAAATGCATGTTTGCTGTGGTGAGCAATATTCGATGCATCAGAGAGTGAAGTATCCCAATGAGCATTTTTCAAAATATTTAATTCTTGGCAAACTTCACGATAAGTTGTACATACTTTACCGTTTACTGTTCTCAGTTCTTGGGAGGATGTTGGTCCACGTACGTTGATTAACAGTAATCGCAAGTAAAAGCATTCTACATTGATTGGGTGAACAATGTACAGACGGCTTAATGCGGGAGCCAAATATAAATTGGGGTGTTCTTTAAAGGCTTTACCTTGTTTGCGACGTAGAAAACTTTTCGCCGAGGCATTCCATGTGCAATATGTTGGCACTTCAGAGTAAAGTAGCGTCTTTGCAAAAATATCATTCCGGCACAATGAGAAAAAATGCAGTTAACGTTGTTGACGAAGGGAACACTGCTCTTACACGTGCATTTTCTATTGTAAAGTACACTCGCTGTCCGTTTACAAGGTGCACTGCAAAATGAACAACTGTTGGATGGCGTTCATGGATTGAAAATGATAAAATGCACGGTACTGCTTCATTGCTATTAATTTAGCGTCAAAGTTGATATTGGTAGACTTCATTGATTGATTCAGGGTTTTTTTGCACTCCAAAAACTGTCATATCGCTTCCTTTGTTAAATTTGCAAATGCACTTAATCGTTTAAGCCGAATTGAAATGCTCTACATTGATGTGTTCTTTGAACGTTTTCGAGAGTAACGGTGAATACGGTATAACCCAACGATTATCGATTTCAACATCATTGTTTCGTACTTTTAACGTGATTGATTTGCCACCATCTTCAGTTGATCGTCGACGATACAGTGGATAGCCATCATTGCCAGTGATAGTTTCCGCAATTAAATCTCTTGGTATTCGTTTTGTGCATTTCACAATAGACATGCATGGTGAATTTTTGTTGAGTAAGCAACATGGACCTTGAATTATGTTTTTGGTGACAATTTCTAATAAGTATTGATCAATGTTGGCATCTGGTATTTCTGCAGAAATAATTTTATCAATTTGATCTGGTTTGACCTTTTGGATCAACCAAATTAAAATGTGTGCATGTGGCAATCCTCTTTTTTGCCATTCAACGGAAAACATCCAAAAGCGTGTCTCTACAAAATCATGATACTTGACATAAAATCTATTAAAGATTTCAAATTTTTTTTAGCACACGCGCAGCAATATCTTGACTATCTGATGCTGATTGTCCAGTTAACAAAAGTTCTTGTATCCCCCCCCCCCCAAGTAGAGTTGCATGTATATGTAATAAAAAATATGGGTTGCCAGTGTGCGCGAACATATGTCATTGCCTCCTGTGCGTATTCATGCATGTGACGTGAACTTCGAGTAAATGTCGCAGGTAGTATAATCATTTTCCAAAATTCATTTGGATTCACATTGACATCATTCACAATTGCATCAAGTAAATGAATGTACTCTTTTGAACGTAACTTGCTTTGATTTAATCGAATGCAGATGAGTTTTGGATTTGATTTTAGCATACATATCAATAATTCATTGATGGAAAATTGTCGACATTTCAAATTATGATTTTCGGCACTCTAACGGATCATAAATCGATATGAATAGTATTTCATGGCACGGATTTTCTTATTCGATTCCTCATCTGTCTGTGGATTTCTCAATTTGATGTTAATATGATATCCATCTTCTCCTTGCCAAAATAAAATAGGATATTGCAATGCATCGATTTGAGCGATTAGTTTCTGAGACTCGCTGAACATCACCACTTCTGCGATGAAGAATTATATCACGTGAGTTAAATTCTTCACAAACTATAACGATCGCCACTTCATCAATTGTTGGTGCATTGTATTTTCTTTCGTGTTGGCTGAGAAGTGTTTTGTCTGTTCTATCTATGACTTTGTAGTCATCAGTCGGCATCTTTTCAATTGCAATTCTAAATATTTGAATTAATTCGTTGTGTTGCAAAAATAACGTTTGCAATGCAGCGACAATTTCTCGTTTTATGCCCGTATTGATATAACAACGTTGATCGATTTGTTCATCAGTATTCCCCGTGAAATAAATTTGAAGAAATTTGTTATCTGCGTTTGGCAGTGGCATCAGAGATCCTGCACGATGATAAATTTGACCTTGCACTTTAAATGTTGGCATGTAATTCTCGCACACAATATTTGTTGCACCGAACGATATCATTTGTAAACATGAATTACACTTGCGTATGTTTGCTAAGAAATGTTTCGATTGGCTTCTGTCATCTGGTACCAACGGTGATACTAGTTCCGGTGGTGAATGTAATTCTGAACATTTCCCTTTCCCACACGCGCAGCAAAATTACCGTGTTTCCTTCTTAAATTCGAGGGCACTGCAATACATGCATAAATAATCCATTTTTCCAATAACCACAATTAAATGAAGATTGTAATCATAATTAGCATCGTAATGGAATGCACTAAGATTTAATTCAGCGTGCAGTGTTTGTTTGGATCGAGCAATGCGTACTCTATTGGAATCCAGTCTTGTTTCTTGCTGCTCGAATGATTCAGACAAATGGGTTTCAGCATTGCTTACTCAAGCGGTTTATTGTCTTGCTTGTCGTTGCTCGAATGTTTCAGATGAGTTGGTTTGAGCATTGCGTACTCGAGCTGTTTCCAATCTTGCTTCTCGTTGCTTGAATATTTCCAAAGCTCGTGATGATTTTTTTCTTTCGTGCTTGAGGTGTAGAAAAACCAATAGCTTTTCGTTTGGTTAGCATATTTGATTTGACAGCGAAATTATTGCTTTGTGGCGAATATTACAAATCCATATCTGTTATTTGCAAATGGTATTTCACAATTAACACAACTTGATAGGTCACACACAAAATGAAATATAGCTGTTTGTATTTGATTCGATTAATTTACATTATTGCTAACTTTAATAATTTTCACACGTTAGGCTCTTCCATCTTATTGCACGAAAACCTCGCATTGTTGGCAGGAGAATTCCAGTTGTATAGCTTCACATTCAATTATAAATCATAAATTCCAGTGTTAAAATGACTATATTACCATAGTTCAATACCTACGTTGTCAAGTGTGTTATTAAATTACTTAAGAAATCATCGATTCATGTAAAATGTTTTTACATAACACAAAACAACTCCGAAATTATAAGACTCTATTCAAGAAATACTTTTAATTTAAAAACAACAACACGTGTTCAACGTCATATCTGATTCTAAAATGCGTCACAAAATTCAAGCCTATTTATAAAAATTTAAAAAAATGCTCTCTACACTAAAAATGCAAAAAACATGTTTTCTCTGCTTTACTACAAATGTGTCATTTGTTCAAGGACGGTAGTGTTGATAGCTCCGTTTTAAATTATATTGATGCAGCTCATTTAAGAAAACGAAACGGAATATTGTATAATGGTTGTACTAAGTTAGAAAAATTAGCAAGTGGATTAAGCTCCATCCACACATGCAATAGCTCTGTTTGAAATTATAGTCATAAAGGTCTTAGAGGAAAAACGAAATTAGGGTCATTTAGAAACATTTTCTGTAGTGCGAATTTCAATTGCTACGTTTTATCACAATCGGATGAATGGTTTAGAAATGCATACGATAAATATAGTTAATAAAAGAGTGGAAAATGAACTTTGCACCCCCGCCACAAAGGGAATATTGTAGCATTGTTGTATTAGTTGAGAAACCTACTTAATATGTCACACACAAAATTTAATGTCACTATTTGTAATTTATTAAAAAATATATCCATCCATGCATTATCTCTGTTTGAAATTATAGCTGTATAGCTTATATTAAACAAAACGAACATAGGAACCAAGGCTAAAAACAGAGTATTTTAAAATGTTTGTAACAATTTAAAAATGTTTTCGAGCTTACGAACAACATCTCACTAAAGTTTTATCGCCTTTTCATAAATGGTAGAGGAAAGCATACAGAAATATTTTTTTTATATAGCTCGTAAGAGAAAAAAAAAGAAGGAGCGCATACAGTTTGAAATTATATTTATATAGGTAATATTAGAAAAAAAAACGAACATAGGGCCCCTGGCTAAAAACTGAATATTTTAAAACGGTTGTAATAATTTAAGAACCTTTGTGGGCGATTGCACAACATCTCACAAAAGTTGTATCGCATTCTGAAAAATGGTATAGTAGCGCATACGAAACATACAAAGTTACAAAGATGCATACATACAGACATTCATTTATGTATATATATAAATATATATATATATATATATATATATATATTTATATATATATATATATATATATATATAATATATATATATATATATATATATATATATATATATATATATATATATATATATATATATATATATATAT
>CAXITT010000431.1:306359-353561 GCA_964033795.1 Lymnaea stagnalis
ATATACACACATATATATATATATATATATATATATATATATATATATATATATTTATATTTATATATATATAATATATATATTATATATATATAAATATATATTAACTTACTGTAAGCAGCAACACACATCTGGAAAATTGAGTCCCCGTATTAAACGCTTTTAATTACCCCCGTTTTCAATGTTACATACAAAGGGAGACAACAACAAAAAATCCAAAGGGACATAATCAGGCAATAAATCGAATGATCGAAAAAACAGGGGGAGGTAACCAAACAATAAAGGTATATAATGAATCATCAACTTAAAAGAGGAAGGGGGCACTAAATAACAAATAAAAGAATCCCAACAACATAGAGACGGCCATCTTGTTTTTTTAATGCTCTGGCTCCGTTGCTCTTCAAATCTAAATGCAACACCCACAATAACAGGCTTGTTTTACAACGCTGTTTGTTAGCTGCTTAAAACATGTACATTGTCTATTTACCTCCGATATCAATCGAGAATTCGGTGATAATAAATTTTGAAAACTTATATGGCTAAAAAATTCCACCAATGATATTATTTAAAAGTGAAAATTTGTTTGTCTGTCTGTTTGTTTCACAAAGGCTTTTACATGGATTGATGGTTCTAAAACAAACTTGGCACATATATACATCTTTATCCGGATCGAACTCTTAAGGGTCAATAACCTTTTTATAACGTTCCGTTTCGGGCCGGGGCCCAAAATGTCTTTTTTTTCTTCCTATATGAGTTATATAAATAAAATTGCTAAAATACACTCCTACATGAAAGGATAGAACTTGACTAAACTGAGTACACATACACATGCTCATCCATATTTAAATACCGAAGGGTACTGAACTCATAATATCCATTTCTCTGGGGCCGGGGGCCCTATTTCATTTTTCATAATATAAGCTATATAAATATCAATAGGCTTAGACAACACTATATTTTCTATGTGAATTGGTCGATATAGGCTTAGCCTTGTAGCAATACATTTAATTGTCCGTTTTGAAATATCAGTGAATTTAAAATTAAGAATATCCACTCTAGAATGTTCCAGAAAGTTTGATAGCCTTAAAAAAACTGTGTCTGACATTTGAAACCGATGTTATTTGAATACATTTTACATTTAAACTCCATAATTTTTCTGAATGATTTTTATGGGGCCCTCCATCTCCGGCAAGACTGATTCGGTCAAACTATGGAATGGGCCCCAACTGGGCCCCCTTCTTTTAGCTTAAATGTATTTTAGCTATAGCAGTGCATTTATTTATATAATTCTTCGAATTCAGAAAATAATTATTTAAAGATGTCAGGATCGGATTACAGACGGGATTGGGATCATACCGGATTTGGGCTCCAGAGGGATCAGAATCCTATTGGGAACTGTTATACTAACGGCAGCGGGAAGCCGATGGGATTAAGAGCCCACCAGGATTGGAATAATAATAATGATGGAACCGTAGAAGTTCCTACATTCCAAATGCTATCCCGGCAAAAGCCGGGTATATCCGCTAGTGAAAAATCTATGAATGAATTATCTGTCATGAATTATCTTAGCATAAAGCAGTCCAAATGAATGAAGTGTTGTGGGAATGTTGATGGCAAATATTGGTACATAAACGTTCACACCATTTCTGAAGGTCGGGTCTAGAACAAATGTACGCATTGACCCTAGTGGCTTTTCCATCTTATAATATTCATCTTTCATTCTAGAACTTTACATATTTCAAGTATTACAGAAGAACATTTTGTGTCAGCACGTGACAAATAGATATCTTATTTTTCAATGTTTAAATGGACAATACGGTCTCATGATTCCCTTACTCTAAAGGTTTCAAATAAATCAGATGTGGTGTACAATGAAAAGGTATTTATCGTGATTTTTTACTTTAAT
The DNA here is from genome assembly GCA_964033795.1 of Lymnaea stagnalis. NCBI lineage: Eukaryota > Metazoa > Mollusca > Gastropoda > Lymnaeidae > Lymnaea > Lymnaea stagnalis. The sequence goes on from CAXITT010000431.1 coordinate 308,266, forward strand.
TTATTAGTTCCTATTGGGCCAAAGTAAAGTTGTGATTTTTCTCAATTGAAAGCTAATTGTTTTGAACCCTATTAAACACTGTGCTTCGGGATAAATTAAATTAAAAACAATTATTTTTTTTTTTGGATTAAAAAATATTTTTTTATTTTATTTTATAAGGAATTGATGGGAAGAAAAGTGCTTCAAGGAAAGTGCTCAAAGAAATGTGTTTAAACAAAAGTGTTTAAAAAAGTGTTTAGAGAAAAGTGCTTAAAGAAAAGTGTTGAAAGAAAAGTAATTGGGGAGTGGTATATTGATGGGTTAGTATTTGTGGATTGCTGGTATTGAAGGGTTGGTGTTTGTGGATTGCTGGTATTGAAGGGTTGGTGTTTGTGGATTGCTGGTATTGAAGGGTTGGTGTTTGTGGATTGCTGGTATTGAAGGGTTGGTGTTTGGGGAGGGGATTGAAATTAGGGGTTATTGTATTGAAATGTTGGTGTTTGGGGGCGTGGTGTATCGATGGGTTGGTGTTTGGGGAGTGGTGCTTTGAAGGGTTGGCTTTTAAGCAGTTGTATATTGAAGGGTTGGTGTGTGGGAAGTTCTTGTTTGGAAGTTTTTTTTTGTTTAGGGAGTGGTGGTATCGAAGGGTTCGTGTTTGAAGGTGTGGTTTATTGAAGGGTTTTTTTTTTTGGGAGTGCTGGTTTTGAAGGTTTGGTGTTTAGGAAGTGCTAATTTTGAAGGGTTGGTGTTTGGGAGAGTGGTGGTATTGAAGGGTTGGTGTTTGGGAGAGTGGTGGTATTGAAGGGTTGGTGTTTGGGAGACTGGTGGTATTGAAGGGTTGGTGTTTGGGAGAGTGGTGGTATTGAAGGGTTGGTGTTTAGGAAGTGGTATTTTTGAAGGGTCGGTGTTTGGGAGAGTGGTGGTATTGAAGGGTTGGTGTTTGGGCGAGTGGTGGTATTGAAGGGTTGGTGTGTGGGAGAGTGATTTTTTTTTTTGTGTGTGCTGGTTTTGAGGGTTTGGTGTTTAGGAAGTGGTAATTTTGAAGGGTTGGTGTTTGGGAGAGTGGTGGTATTGAAGGGTTGGTGTTTGGGAGAGTGGTGGTATTGAAGGGTTGGTGTTTGAGAGACTGGTGGTATTGAAGGGTTGGTGTTTGGGAGAGTGGTGGTATTGAAGGGTTGGTGTTTAGGAAGTGCTATTTTTGAAGGGTCGGTGTTTGGGAGAGTGGTGGTATTGAAGGGTTGGTGTTTGGGCGAGTGGTGGTATTGAAGGGTTGGTGTTTGGGAGAGTGGTGGTATTGAAGGGTTGGTGTTTGGGAGAGTGGTGGTATTGAAGGGTTAGTGTTTAGGAAGTGCTATTTTTGAAGGGTCGGTGTTTGGGAGAGTGGTGGTATTGAAGGGTTGGTGTTTGGGAGAGTGGTGGTATTGAAGGGTTGGTGTTTGGGAGAGTGGTGGTATTGAGGGGTTGTTGTTTGGGAGAGTGGTGGTATTGAAGGGTTGGTGTATTGGAGAGTGGTGTTATTGAAGGGTTGGTGTTTAGGAAGTGCTATTTTTGAAGGGTTGGTGTTTAGGAAGTGCTATTTTTGAAGGGTTGGTGTTTGGGAGAGTGGTGGTATTGAAGGGTTGGTGTTTGGGAGAGTGGTGGTATTGAAGCTTTGGTTTTTGGGGAGGGGTGGAAATTAGGGGTTGGTTTTTAAATAGGTGTGGAAATGAGGGGTCATTGGGTATTTGTTGTATTGAAGTGTAGGGGAGTTCTGGTTTTGAATGGTTTTGTGTTTTGAAAGTGCTGGTTTTGAACGGTTGGTGTGGGGGAAGTGGTGCGATAAGAAAGACTGGGTATAGTCAGTGGATAAGTAAAGCATTGTTGATTTATCGTCGAGTTATCAAGTAATTACATAACTCATTATCACCAAAGATTTACTTTGTGTCACCTGATGAATACAGGCTTGTCTGGAGATAACTCGACTATGCTACTCTCTAAAATGTCTCTCTAAATCACTTAGCAGAATTCACTTACAACTTCGCTGGCACACTATAATCTCAATAAGACTTGTACGCAGACTTACAAACACAAATGATTGAACACCTGCAATTTTCTTTTTCCCCATTCGGTTATTGATCGCACTCTGAGATCGATATAACACCCACGTTCGGAAGTCTGGTGTCAAGTTTGTGATCACCTCGAGTAAAGGGGCTGTATTCGAGGAGCTTTATTTTACTTACAATAGCAGTTACAGCTGTCATTTAGCGGGGCTTCCCCCACCCCTTTTTCATATTGACAGATTTAAGAGTAATAAATCACCGAGTATTTTTTATACACATATAATGTCCCCTGATGTCAATAAGGGGCCAAGTATAGTCATACTTATAGTTCATATGGCCTCAACTGGCTTTCACTTTGACGCAGCTTAAAACAGACTGGCCGTTGAGTTCAGCACGGAGACTGGCCGTTGAGTTCAGCACGGAGCACATCACGCCAATGTCCAGGTTGGCTTTAAGTCATTGAAAATAAAGTCATATAATCTCTAAGAAGCTTATTTATAGTGGTGGCAAGCATGACCTATATCGTCTCAACAGGAGGCTATTCATGCGTCGAGTTTAGGTCTATGAACAGCAGAGTGGCACTTCTATGGTTAACCAGAGTCTCCCCCCCCCCTTCCCGTAAGCTTTTATTGGGTGCATTCAATCGATGTAAAGTAAAGAGTGAAATTTAAACAGGTATAGCAGTGGCAACCAAACGTCTGGCGATATCCTGGTGAGTGTTAGATTGAGTTCACTAGACATGTTTGTAAGAAATCCCAAGTGACTTGATAACATCGTTTAACTATTTCAAGTGACTTTATTACATCGCTCAACTATTTCTTGTTTATCTTTTCCTTAGAACTTGATGAGATAACAAATACATTTTATGACTGTGTCAATTTCGTTAAATTCTTGAACCACGTCAACTTCTGATATTATATTTCGATATATTTTTACCCCAGATGACTAAGGGCGCCAAATTGAAGTTAAGTTGGGGTGTAATGGGGATGGAGGAGGAAACAATTTCCGCTCTGCACATTTGCCTACCCCAAAGATAGCAAATTTACAACTTTTTATGCGTTAAATTTATCGACCTTATTTTGATATGACAAGATGCATATTATAAACGGTGGTACCGAGCTAATTGTCTCTTAATGTTTCTTTTTAGCTAAAATATGTCTTAATGTTTCTTTTTAGCTAAAATATGTCTTAATGTTTCTTTTTAGCTAAAATGTGTATTAATGTTTCTTTATAGCTAAAATGTGTCTTAATGTTTCTTTATAGCTAAAATGTGTCTTAATGTTTCTTTTTAGCTAAAATGTGTCTTAATGTTTCTTTATAGCTAAAATATGTCTTAATGTTTCTTTATAGCTAAAATGTGTCTTAATGTTTCTTTTTAGCTAAAATGTGTCTTAATGTTTCTTTATAGCTAAAATGTGTCTTAATAGTTCTTTATAGCTAAAATGTGTCTTAATGTTTCTTTTTAGCTAAAATGTGTCTAAATGTTTCTTTATAGCTAAAATGTGTCTTAATGTTTCTTTATAGCTAAAATGTGTCTTAATGTTTCTTTATAGCTAAAATGTGTCTTAATGTTTCTTTTTGGCTAAAATGTGTCTTAATGTTTCTTTATAGCTAAAATGTGTCTTAATGTTTCTTTATAGCTAAAATTTGTCTATATTTTTCTTACAGCCAAAATGCGTCTTAAACATCATATTTCCATGATAATGGATACATAAATAATACAAATGCTAATTATATAGTTAAAGAAAAAATTTGAAATGAAATTAATTATAAAAGATTTTACTTCATAATAATACTTCATGGTTAGGTTTACCATATATATACACGATGTCAAGTCTCACCATTTATATACATGGTGTCTAGTCTCACCACTTATAGACACGCTGTCTAGGCTCACCACTTATAAACACGCTGTCTAGTTTCACCATTTATATACATGACGTCTAGTCTCACCATTTATATCCACGATGTCTAGGCTCACCATTTATATACACGATATCTAGTCTCACCATTTATATACACGCCGTCTAGTCTCACCATTTATATACATGATGTCTAGGCTCACCAGTTATATACAGGATGTCTAGGCTCATCATTTATATACACGATGTCTTGGCTCACCATAATTTATATACACGATGTCTAGTCTCACCACTTATATACACGATGTCTAGTCTCACCACTTATGTACACGATGTCTGCGCTCACCATTTATATACACTATGTCTTTGATCCCAATTTAGATACACGATGTATAGGATTGTAAGGGACTCAATGACAGGTGACTAATGAGAGACCCAAAAAGGAGATTCTTGTGATAAGATTATAATTAGTATTTTAAAATAGTGCAAGTAATATTTCCTTGAAGCTTGTATGATAGAAGCATGGATTAAATCTCATTTAAAATTACAGCTGATTTATCCTTTCATCATATGTATAGTTTACCCTGCTATTTAAACGAACGTTCTTTTTATTAAATATCTTTAAGAATCAAATAAAACTACGTGAATACATTTGTATACAAAGGGGGAAAAACTAATAATGGTGTGGTTTTTAATTTGTAAATCATGCCAGGCAAGTTTTTAACCAATGGACAAGTGAGACACGTTTTAACCAATGGACATGCCAGGCAATTTTTTAACCAATGGACATGTGAGACAAATATTTAACCAATGGACATGCTAGGCAATTTTTTAACCAATGGACATGTGAGACAAATATTTAACCAATGGACATGCCAGGCAATTTTTTAACCAATGGACATGTGAGACAAATATTTAACCAATGGACATGCTAGGCAAGTTTTTAACCAATGGACATGTCAAGTATATAAATCCAAAATGATATTTTCCGCCACTGTTTAACAGAAACATAACATTTCAAGGGGATGAAGTATTGTGAACATTGACCCTACCTACTCTAACAGAATCCACGCCCATGGACGCCATCAAATCAATAGCACTAGAGAGACGCCCCAAATGGAAGTTCCGCAGCTTGAATGAGCTGCACACCGAGGCCAACTGCATCTTGCGGTACATATTGACCAACGAACGGTCCAAACGATGGCGGAAGGTAAGTGAATGAAGGTGTAAGAATGGTTTGATTGACAGATTGATTGGAGTGATTGACAGATTGATTGACGTGTTCGACAAATCTAATCATACAAAGTATTTGAAAGACGTCATAAGAGGAACATAAAGACGTCACGGGAAGCATAACTCGACTACATTAAGGGGAGACATGATCTGTTGATAAAGTTGTGAGGAAGTTAACGACTCTAAGGAAGGCAACACGAGATATCTGCAAAATATTAATTTAAAAAGTATTAAAATACTTCACATGAAGTAATACATGCTTATTAAAGGTAATCATTCTTCAAATGAAGTAATACATGCCTTTTACAGGTAATCATTCTTCACATTAAGTAATATATGCCGTTTACAAGTAATCATTCTTCATATGAAGTAACACATGCCTATCACAGGCAATCCTTCTTCACATGAAGTAATACATGCCTATTACAGGTAATCATTCTTCACATGATGTGATACTCGCCTATTACAGGTAATCTTTCTTCACATGATGTAATACTTGCCTATTACAGGTAATTGAAGCTTATGAACGTCTGCTGTGGATGATAGACTTGAAACATTTCCCACCTGAATATGAGCCGCCATCTTCTTACGTCATTTTGGTGAGAAGCCTTTTATTTTCCTTGACATAAATCTATATGGTCAAAACAACATAAGTCTGTATGGTCAAAACAACATAAGTCTGTATGGTCAAAACAACGTAAGTCTATATGGTCAAAACAACATAAGTCTGTATGGTCAAAACAACATAAGTCTATATGGTCAAAACAACATAAGTCTGTATGGTCAAAACAACATAAGTATATATGGTCAAAACAACATAAGTCTGTATGGTCAAAACAACATAAGTCTGTATGGTCAAAACAACATAAGTCTGTATGGTCAAAACAACATAAGTCTGTATGGTCAAAACAACATAAGTCTATATGGTCAAAACAACATAAGTCTGTATGGTCAAAACAACATAAGTCTATATGGTCAAAACAACATAAGTCTGTATGGTCAAAACAACATAAGTCTGTATGGTCAAAACAACATAAGTCTGTATGGTCAAAACAACATAAGTCTATATGGTCAAAACAACATAAGTCTGTATGGTCAAAACAACATAAGTCTATATGGTCAAAACAACATAAGTCTGTATGGTCAAAACAACATAAGTCTATATGGTCAAAACAACATAAGTCTGAATGGTCAAAACAACATAAGTGTATATGGTCAAAACAACATAAGTCTGTATGGTCAAAACAACATAAGTCTGTATGGTCAAAACAACATAAGTCTGTATGGTCAAAACAACATACGTCTATATGGTCAAAACAACATAAGTCTGTATGGTCAAAACAACATAAGTCTGTATGGTCAAAACAACATAAGTCTGTATGGTCAAAACAACATAAGTCTATATGGTCAAAACAACATAAGTCTGTATGGTCAAAACAACATAAGTCTATATGGTCAAAACAACATAAGTCTATACGATCAAAACAACATGTCTATATGGTCAAAACAACATAAGTCTATATGGTCAAAACAACATAAGTCTATATGGTCAATACAACATAAGTCTATAGGGACAAAACAACATAAGTCTATACGGTCAAAACAACATAAGTCTTTATGGTCAAAACAACATACGTCTATACGGTCAAAACAACAAAACAAAATACCCCCTCCCACACACACACATACAAACAAGAAGTAAAAACATTCTTTAAAATAATAAGAACAACAGCAAGCCAGTACAACAAACCATTACAACAAGTCAGTACAGCAGGCCAATACAACAAACCAGTACAGCAAGTCAGTACAACAATCCAGTACAGCAGGCCAGTACAAAAAACCAGTACAACAAATCAGTACAAGTCAGTACAACAAGGCAGTACAACAAGTCAGTATAACAAGTCAGTACAGCAGGCCAATACAACAAACCAGTACAAAAAATCAGTACAACAAGTCAGTACAACAAGGCAGTACAACAATTCAGTATAACAAATCAGTACAAGTCAGTACAACAAGGCAGTACAACAAGGCAGTACAACAAGGCAGTACAACAAGTCAGTACAGCAGGCCAATACAACAAACCAGCACAAAAAATCAGTACAACAAGTCAGTACAACAAGGCAGTACAACAAGTCAGTATAACAAGTCAGTACAGCAGGCCAATACAACAAACCAGTACAACAAGTCAGTACAACAATCCAGTACAGCAGGCCAGTACAACAAACCATTACAAAAAATCAGTACAACAAGTCAGTACAACAAGGCAGTAGAACAAATCAGTATAACAAGTCAGCACAGCAGTCCAGTACAACAAACCAGTACAACAAGTCATAAACAACAAATCAGTACAACAAGGCACTACAGCAGGCCAATACAACAAACCAGTACAGCAAGTCAGTACAACAATCCAGTACAGCAGGCCAGTACAACAAACCAGTACAACAAATCAGTATAAGTCAGTACAACAAGTCAGTATAACAAGGCAGTACAACAAGTCAGTAGACATACATTCGTTGAAAATGTCTCATACGTCCAGTCTAAACAAACAACACAAATCTATTTTTCGAGTTCTTCCATTGATTACAGTTGTATGAAGTCCACTTCCACATGGGCCTAGCCTTACAAAGGATGGGAGCACACAAGCAGTCAGCCAGTCACTACACACAGGCCATCAACGCCATCTCCGTACCAAAGGTAGAGAACCTTTAGTTTTTTTTTTATTAAATGCTAAAACTTATGTCACAACACAGCACCATCAATCACCCATACCTGTGGTGATACAGCCCATGTAGGCTTTTGCCTGCCTCACCCCATTGTTCCACTCAGACCATCCATCCCTGTGGCACTACAGCACATGAAAGCTTTTGCCTGGCTTACTACTCCCTTCCACTCAGACCTAATTAATGCTTTACTTGTCAATGCTTGGATTCCCAGCTGTTGTAGATCTTTTTCCACATTACCATCCGTCTGAGCGAATGTCTGCCTTTGTGTCGTTCTCCACTAGGGTTTTAATGATGCACCCTTTTCAATCCTCCGTCTATTGGCATTCTCTCTTAACGTCATGCCCAGCGTAGCCTACCCACTTTTTTTAAATCTCTGCTACTATCGTGTAATCCTGATATAGTCTATACAATACCTGGTTGGTTCGTAGTCATCCATAGTCATCCTTTGTTAATCCATATATTTACCGGAGAACTTTTCTTTCCCATTTGTTTAATAGGTTCTCTGTCCCTTTTGCTAAGGTCCAAGTTTCACGTGCATATGTTACAACTGGTCTGAGTACAGTTTTATAAATAGTTTCTTGGTTTTTCTTGTAATATCTTTACTATTAGAGTATTTTCTGACTACTGAAGTTTGCCTGTTTCCGGCCGATATTCTTTCTTTCATGTCTGTTAGTGATTCGTTTCTTTTATTTAATAAAAATCCTACATACTTGGCTTGATTTACTTTTTCAAAAGTCTGGTTTCTAATTATTGTAATGGTTTCATCTGGCTGTTCTCTTAACACAGTCATGTATATTGTGTTTTTGTTTTTTTGATTGTTAACTTCATGGGCGCTTCATAATGTCCGGGTCTTGTTCACTCTGCATCTGTGCAACCATTGGGAACCAGGTGACATAGCCATGTGCGGACACACAAACTCTGCTATTTGATCACCCTAGTGGTCAATATGTCACGCGCCACTCATTAGGTTTATAGAAACAGTATGTTCGCATGGGTGAATTACGAGAACTAAGAAAAACATGACATGACGGAAGATAAGTTAGTGATTATTATTTTCTTATTACATTATTGGGTGGCAGAATGGTCTAATATGAAAAAATCTCAAGTTTGTGGTCTGGCTAAAAGCAGAGCCAAGCAAAAACATCTCAAGCACTTCGGGTGGATGGTACTCGTTAACCTTGGATTGCAACTCATCTAAGAGAAGGAAACTCTGAATTCAAACCCGAAGAGGAGTCCCGTAGGCGGATAAAATTGATATGATGAAACATTTTGACAACTGCTGCTACGCCAGTGGCGCCAAGCTGTATCATCCACATGATGTTCCATTGGTTATCCAGCGGCATCATGGAGAGAGGCGATTTGCAGTTTTTCCAGTTTATAATCCTTGTGGATTTCATCTTGCGAAGTCTTCACCATTATCACATGGTGACCGACAGATGCCAGAAAAAAATTACATTATAATTCTAACACATGATTAATATGACGTTATAATTCTATCACATGATTAGTGTCTAATTACGTTATACTTCTATCACATGATTAGTGTTTAATTACTTTATAATTCTATCACATGATTAGTGTCTAATTACTTTATAATTCTATCGCATGATTAGTGTCTAATTACTTTATAATTCTATCACATGATTAGTGTCTAATTACGTTATGATTCTATCACATGATTAGTGTCTAATTACGTTATAATTCTATCACATGATTAGTGTCTAATTACGTTATAATTATATCACATGATTAGTGTCTAATTACTTTATAATTCTATCACATGATTAGTGTCTAATTACGTAATACAGCTTGATATTTCTTCACGTGTACAAACAGGGTGGATGTCAGGCAGGCTGTATGACCAACTCATGCATGCTGACCCCTCTGTACTCACGGCGAGCGTTTGCCTACTGTCAGGCAGGTAAGAACATACACAACCCTTGTCTGCTTTCTGTCAGACATGTAAGAACATACACAACCCTTGTCTGATTACTGTCAGACATATAAGAACATACACAACCCTTGTCTGCTTATTGTCAGACAGATAAGAACATACACAACCCTTGTCTGCTTACTGTCAGACAGATAAGAACATACACAACCCTTGTCTGCTTACTGTCAGACAGATAAGAACATACACAACCCTTGTCTGCTTACTGTCAGACAGATAAGAACATACAAAACCCTTGTCTGCTTACTGTTAGACAGGTAAGAACATTACACAACCCCTGTCTGCTTACTGTCAGACAGCTAAGAACATACACAACTCTTGTCTGCTTACTGTCAGACAGTTAAGAACATACACAACACTTGTCTGCTCACTGTCAGACAGGTAAGAGCATACACAACCCTTCACGTGTTCATAGCTTCTCTTGTTCATATGCTAATTACAAACAGCATATCATGGTCATTAGTGGCTCGCCATCTAGCATAACCGCACACCATGTTGGCTGAGTCGACTGTTTTCCTTTTATTCTATGCCAAAAGTCGTCATTTCTCAGACACATTAAGTAGTTTGTTAATAAAGATTTTCTATTAATAAACTTATTCAGTCAATATTTCATAAGCATCATTTATATCTACCAATAGTTTGATCTTGTAACAGTGAATACGTAACTTCTCAGTAGAATTGTGTAATTTCGTATTACAGCGCAATACCAGCATTATAGAAAAAGATTCCATAAGCTATCTCGAATTTTAATGGTCTATCTTTTATTCCTCGAGGGGACAGAATCGGGGCTTTGAAATATACTCTTGGGTAATATCTTAACAAGTTCTCCGGCCCTTCTCCTTGACAAGACATATCGCATTAATCAGAGCTTTTCGGGAACGATCTATTGCTTCTGAATTATGGATTCTGTCAACCGAATCCACCACCCCTCTACTTCTGTGCATTAGAGATTGCATTAATATTTCGTTGTGCTTTCCTCCACGTGTCAACTAATGAGTGATTGCATTTATATTGCGTTCTACTTTCCTCCACAGGTCAACTAAACAATTAATGCTTTTATATTGCGTTCTACTTTCCTCCACAGGTCAACTAAACAATTAATGCTTTTATATTGCGTTCTACTTTCCTCCACAGGTCAACTCAACAATTAATGCTTTTATATTGCGTTCTACTCTCCTCCACAGGTCAACTCAACAATTAATGCTTTTATATTGCGTTCTACTCTCCTCCACAGGTCAACTCAACAATAAATGCTTTTATATTGCGTTCTACTCTCCTCCACAGGTCAACTCAACAATAAATGCTTTTATATTGCGTTCTACTCTCCTCCACAGGTCAACTGACCAGTGCACTAAAAGACATCGAGGCTCTCGCAGCTCTGGACAACACAAATCCCGTAAGCCAAAATTGTTTGTTAAATAAATATTCTTTTATTTAGACTGTGTAGTTGAAAGGCTTGACAATTAACCCCACCCCACCCCTTTTTGTTTCCCCAATGATTTGATCAGTTACAAAACATGTGTAAGTAGTTATTGATTTAATAAAATGTTTACATGTACCATTTCAAATATCCCCCCTGACACACCAGTAAAGCATAGGTCAACTACTCGCGGCATCTACTATAACAATACAATATGGTATTTGGCGAAATTAATTTAAGAGCTTTGATTACTTTGAGGTCCAACAATTAACTCTCACCTAAAACAAACCTCACCAAATTCTAAAACTGGATTCTGATAGGGAAACAAATCAACAGGAAGTGATCAAAAAAGCTAGTTACCCAAATCCTCTGATAATATTATGAAACTAATAATTCTAAAATTATATATTATTATAAATTAGCCAAGAACTACATAAAGTCCATCAACTTTTTTTGTTTTCCAGGACGTATACTGCGTCCGAGCGCTGGTCAGAAACTCCAGGAAAGAAGAAAAACAGGTACTTGATTTTATGTGTTGAAAACATTACGCAACACATTAGTGTTGTATTGTTTTTGTTAGTACTTAAAAAATAATGACAGAAAATAAATGACGTGAATGTGACAATTAAAAGAACTAGCATCACTTTGTATCATTAAAAGCGATAGAAAGAGTATCTAAAATTGTCCTCGGGTTTAGGAAATGACTTCCTTTAGATCTATTTAAAGTTAACTAGGTCAATTTATTAACTAGGTCAATTTATTAACTGTCAATGCTGAAACATTACGATTTAACGTTGTTCATTAAAGTTGTTCAAATGCCAAATCCTGTTTGCAGATATCGTCCGTTACCATTGTCCGGTAAGTCATGATGCAATGCAAACTATCGTAGGCACTTTTTAAAATATGCCTAAACTAAATTTTTTTTAAATGTTGTAAAGGCCTTACAGGACCTGGACCATGCACTGACCATTCAACCTAATCATGGTGGATGTCTTCTTGTTAAAAAGGCCATGGCGAACTGTTCTGTAAGTCTTTGCCTGTCCCTTAGAATTCAATAAACTTAAAAAAGACAAATAAACCCTAGAGCTTTTTTCTTGTGTTCTGAAATGCTAACATTGGAGTCAGCAAGCTCTTGTTGAAAAAATGCATGTCCTGCGTGACAGAAAGGTTTTAGATACACTGGCCCTTCTCTGGCTCCTGGTAACTGAGTATGACGCATATTGTCATATTTTTATAAGGGAAATATATACATGAATTTTAAACTATCTTAACAAGTCATTGCTATTTTTTACACTACAGTAGACTTAAAAAATAATGTTGGGATATTTAATTATTTGAAACAAAATCTTTTGCCCTCTTGTTTTAAGGCTCCAAAGATTAATCCGGAGTCGCAGTCATACAGCAACGTTTACAGCTTTAGTCACCCTTATAGTCTGGAATTCTATGACAGGTAAGTGCACTCAGTACCTGACCTACATTGCCTACATAATCCACGGGGCGTTTATAAAAGCCGATTGAAAGGTCAGCCATTTAGATTCCTCATGTTGAGAAATAGCATGCGCTCAGACTCAGACTTGTTCATTGGTTATCTTTAAGTTGGAATACAAAACGAATTGTATTTATGTAGTTTCTTCTTATACAAAACAGAAGTTGTTACCAGAATGTTGTAGACTCTATTGCTATTTAAAGTGTTGGCCACAGAATGGCACCAGTGCGTCATCTCTCAGCCAATGGTCCCACAGAATGGCACCAGTGCGTCATCTCTCAGCCAATGGTCCCACAGAATGGCACCAGTGCGTCATCTCTCAGCCAATGGTCCCACAGAATGGCACCAGTGCGTCATCTCTCAGCCAATGGTCCCACAGAATGGCACCAGTGCGTCATCTCTCAGCCAATGGTCCCACAGAATGGCACCAGTGCGTCATCTCTCAGCCAATGGTCCCACAGAATGGCGAAAGTGCGTCGTCTCTCAGCCAATGGTCCCACAGAATGGCACCAGTGTGTCATCACTCAGCCAATGGTCCCACAGAATGGCGCAAGTGCGTCATCTCTCATTGAATGGTCCCACAGAATGGCACCAGTTCGTCATCACTCAGCCCATGGTCCCATAGAATGGCGAAAGTGCGTCGTCTCTCAGCCAATGGTCCCACAGAATGGCGCAAGTGCGTCATCTCTCAGCAATTGGGCCACAGAAAGTGAAAGCTTTTTTTTAAAGATGTATGAAAGGAACACCCAATTAACTGGGCACAGGGGCGTACCAAGGGGGTGGAGAGAAAGTTAGCGCTTTGCTCTACTTTTTTTTTCATGAAATAGAGGGGCGACATTTTTGGCCAACTTCAGACATTTTTCGTTGACGTTGGCAGAAATATTTTTTGCCTTCCCTCGGTTTTAATAACTCTTGCTACGCCACTGACTGGGCACCAGCCAAAACTGCAGTGTGGATCATTTGTGCCGGTCCGTCAAACCGAACGTTTGAGAAGAACTTGTATACCCTTCACTTTAAGAATGAAAGCTTTATACCGCTATGTTGCATGCAAAACGCTGTGTATCAGCTCCGCTATGTTGTATGCAGTGTGTTGGATATCAGCTCCGCTATGTTGTATGCAGTGTTTTGGATATCAGCTCCGCTATGTTGTATGCAGTGTGTTGGATATCAGCTCCGCCATGTTGTACGCAGTTTAATGTATATAACTTCGCTATGTTGTATGCAGTCTATTGTATACTAGTAAGTAAATAACGAATATATATTTTATTCTGTATATAGGATGTTGTACACACTTCTAGTCCCTCACAGAATTACCGTCATAGACTTAACACCTGATAAGCCATGCAAGCAACTGATCGGTAAGGTTATCCCCACTTGCAATGTAAAATGTCATTTCAATGTGGGGAATTTACTTAACCAATAATAATTATTGCATTTTTATTAAATGTAAACCTCTGCTCTTTATCTTAGTTATCTACTGTTTACGCTACTTCATATCTAACTCTCTTTGAATGTTTCCCTTTTACAAAACTTAGCATCTGGACTTCATGGTTTGAGTTCTAGTAATTCCCGTATGGCGCCATCTTTTATTTCACGAGTGGACCCTTTCCGTTGTGGGACCCCTTCGTCAGACACCAACAATCTGGCGCCCAAGAGACGCAGAGACTACGGAGAGGCCATACGGAGATACAACGCCAGACCAAAAACTTCTCAGGAATTCATGGGTAAGTAAGGTCGAGACCTTCGCTAGCCTGCAGGGGTAACTGTCACAGAACAGCACAGTTGTTTACGGGTAAGACCGCACATCGGTAAGACCGGCCAAGAAGTGCACTAAGGTATATGCATACGTTACATTTTAGATGGAAAAAAGAATCCAGATAATCGGAATGTTAAGATGACCCTAGAACTGCCAGTAACATCAGAGGGAGTGTCTCGTGACCCTAGAACTACCAGTACCATCTGAGGGAGTGTCTCGTGACCCTAGAATTGCCCGTACCATCTGAGGGAGTGTCTCGTGACCCTAGAACTACCAGTACCATCTGAGGGAGTGTCTCGTGACCCTAGAATTGCCCGTACCATCTGAGGGAGTGTCTCGTGACCCTAGAATTGCCCGTACCATCTGAGGGAGTGTCTCGTGACCCTAGAACTGCCAGTACCATCTGAGGGAGTGTCTCTCTAAATTAAGTCATCCTTTAAACAAAGAGTTTGGGAGCTTTGTGGTAGCCACTTATATAAAACATACTGAATTTTTTTTTCATTTTGGATCAATACCAAATCCTGTATTTGTTAAAGTCGTATATTTTAATTGAGGGTGTAATTGTGGCTTTTTTCTTCTGGACTCAGCTCAGCTGGAGAAGGAGATTAAAAGGAGAAAATATGGACCCATAAAAGTTCACTTAGCTAAAACATCTTCAGACGGCGAACTCAAGTCTGCAGCCAGAGTGTCGTCATCACGCTCCAGTCATAGCACGGAGACGTGTCAGGCTGGGTCTACTGGAGGCAGACGCAGTGCGAGTAACAGGTTCCAGTTTGAATCTCCGAGCACGTTCTCCATACCTGTAAGTCTGGTTTATTACCGTCTCTCATCACTAGCAAACTCTGATCTTTCCTTTAATTCACTATTTGCCATGTCCCCACCTTCAATTATTCTACATTCTGTGATTCTATTCCTTCTTACCAATCAACACAAGCCATTTTAATGTTTACAGATTATAGTAAGTAGATTTAACATAACAATTTTTATATTTGAAGATTATATTAACTAGAATGAACAATGCAATTTTAATTATCTTTTTATTCTTAAAACATTCAAATACACATAAATGATTTCAAGATACGTGCAGATCAGAACGTCCACTTATCTTAAGGGCTTGTTTGACATTGTCTTTGGCCAAATAAGAGATTATCACTGTGATAAACAATTAAAACATGTATTTGTTTATGACAACTGTATTTAGTGATTGTAGCTATTAGTCGCACAAGAGAGCTTTAATTAGCAGGGTGGGCAATTTTACTTATCTGAATGTGTCTTATTACATATCTGAATGTGTTTTATTACATATGTGAATGTGTTTTATTATGTATCTGAATGTGTTTTATTACATATCTGAATGTGTTTTATTACATATCTGAATGTGTTTTATTACGTATCTGAATGTGTTTTATTACATATCTGAATGTGTTTTATTACATATCTGAATGTGTTTTATTACATATCTGAATGTGTTTTATTTCATGTCTAAATTCTTCAACAATAATGGGATGCATTCCTTTTTCCGTATTTTTTTTTAATAAAGGGTCGTTCGTAATTTACATCACACTAAACATGACCTTTTTAGACCCCCCCTCCCACTCTATCTCCTGTCACAAAGTGTCACGAATTCTCAACCCGACCCCCTCCCTCCCCTCCCCCCTGAGCGTGACGTATTTTGCGAACGGCCGCTAACGACATTCTTATGTCTGTTTTTTGTTTCAGATCTTTCAGCCAGTCAATTTAGAATCTCTACCACGCATGTACCACAGGTAGGTAGCAATACGTTTATATCACAGATAGGTAGCAGCACGTAGGTACCACAGGTAGGTAGCAGCAGTAGGTACCACAGGTAGGTAGCAGTACGTAGGTACCACAGGTAGGTAGCAGCACGTAGGTATCACAGGTAGGTAGCAGCACGTAGGTATCACAGGTAGGTAGCAGCACGTAGGTACCACAGGTAGGTAGCAGCACGTAGGTACCACAGGTAGGTAACAATGGCTCAACCAGATAGAAGTTCGGTGCACAGGTGTTTTATGCAACATTTTATCATGTATCACATACAAAACAAAAAGCATTCCTTTTTATATGGGTTGGGATAAAGGCAATACAAAAAGTTGCGTACCTCATTGCCTACCAGATTGCCTGCCACATTTCCTACCAGATTGCCTACCGCATTTCCTACCAGATTTCCTATCACAATTCCTACCAGATTTCCTACCAAATTTCCTAGTATATTTCCTACAACATTGCCTACCACATTGCCTACCACATTGCCTACCTCATTGGTCTCATCGTCAATCTCTATGACGAATGCCCATTTCCCAATTCATATTTTAAGACTTCGCCTTGGCTACAATGTTAAAACACAAATTTTCTTAAATTCTCCATTTTTTTCTTTTTTAGTTAGGATATGTATAATTATATTATGTAAATTTAATTTATACTTATTTAAATGTGTTTTTTTATTTGTACTGATGAAGGCATGTGCCGAAACGTTTACCTGTGTATAATGTATAATTATTATTAAAGCATAACTTATATTGTTATATTGACACAATTTGTTCGTATCTTATTAATCTATTTTAAAGCTTTTCTCTGTCCAACACTTTTTTTTAAAATTCTGACAAAGTCTTGCATATTTTCATAGCAATTAACAACTTTGATTTTTGTCTAAGTCTGATGACAAAAAAGAACAAGTTAATTTATTAAAAAAATTAACAAAGTTCATAACAAAAATAAAATTGACGCTTCCACATTCATAGTTGGATGCATTGAAAAATGAAGATGTTCTTCTTTGAATGTGTCAAGAGAATTCCTTCCTTCTCCACAGACCATGGCAAGGAGACCGTCTGCCTGTGGGTGAGGTCATCCACACAAGACCCTCTCCTGCATTTTACTGACGTCATCACACAGCGTTCCCGACAGCCTAAAAACTGACCAGTTCAAGATCCACACATGATTGACATCAATGATGAGATAGGAGATCTGAAGGCAGAGACACAGACAGACTCTCTTCTGCATCGCTAAATATCAAGGGCGTCTTCCATAAATGCCCTGTATGCCCTGTCATCGGGCGTAAAAATTTGAACATAATATGTCATCAATAGTATTCTATATTAGAATTTATTTGTACCACAATATTTATTAAGAACACTTGATTTAACTCTCAGAAAAACAAAGTAAAAAAATATGTATATTTGATAAAAGCAATGAAATTAAGAAGCCTTGAGTTGAATCTCGACCTGTTGAATGTCGTCGCGCTTTGGTTTCAGTCTCTTCTCGGCCAGTTGTCGTTTTTGGCGTGACGTCATGAACAGCTGTTCCACCTCCTCCAGGGTTTTGTTTCGAGTCTCAGGCAACAGAACGACCATGAAGACCACGCCCACAACGGTGAATGCAGCAAACAGCCAGAATGTTCCTGGGGGGGGGGGAGGGGGGGATTAAAGTTGAATCTATTTTACATCATGAACTCCTTGGACACACAGGAGATCACTGAGTGCACATTCAAATAAAACATGTGCACATTCAATTACAACATGTGCACGTTTTCAGATCTACAGTGTATTATTGTAATCCACAAAATAATTTTACACACAAAGCTGATATATTATTCAATGGGCCTGACAGGTTTAAGGCCTTGTATTTTAGAACCTCATTGGTGATACCAAGATTAATATTTTGGAACAAGTTTAAAATTTTCTCTGGAAAAAAAAGTGTCCATCCTTTACAAAGGTATTCATACACCATTAATACATGAAAGACCTATATCGCATTAAATGGACCTACAATGCATGGTCATCACGACTAACACAGACATCATTAAATGGACCTACAATGCATGGTCATCACGACTAACACAGACATCATTAAATGGACCTACAGTGCATGGTCATCACGACTAACACAGACATCATTAAATGGACCTACAGTGCATGGTCATCACGACTAACACAGGCATCATTAAATGGACCTACAGTGCATGGTCATCACGACTAACACATACATCATTAAATGGACCTACAGTGCATGGTCATCACGACTAACACAGGCATCATTAAATGGACCTACAGTGCATGGTCATCACGACTAACACAGACATCATTAAATGGACCTACAGTGCATGGTCATCACGACTAACACAGACATCATTAAATGGACCTACAGTGCATGGTCATCACGACTAACATAGACATCATTAAATGGACCTACAGTGTGTGGAAATCACAAATGACACAGACTGCTTTATATGGACCTACATTGCAAGGTCATCACGACGGGACCATCAACGCTCGAGAGAGTCCTGGTCCCAATTGGAATAAGAAGAACTTATCGTGTAAACATTCCCATCTTTACATATTTACATTAACACATATACGCATTGACACATATATTGTACGCATTGACACATATTTTGTACGCATTGACACATATTTTGTACGCATTGACACATATATTGTACGCATTGACACATATATTGTACGCATTGACACATATAATGTATGCATTGACACATATATTGTTCACATTGACACATATCTTGTTCACATTGACACATATCTTGTTCACATTGACACATATCTAGTTCACATTGACACATACCTTATATAGTTTCACACCCACCCAGAACATTGTGAATTCTTACCGTGTATACTGATGTGCTCTGTCATGGTGAGAAAGGTGAATGAGATGATCAGGTTACACACCCAGGCCGTGCACGCGCTGAGTGAGTTACATGTGCTGCGCGCCCACAGCGGGTAGATCTCAGAGTTGATCGTCCATGGCATGGGGCCGAGGCCTACACAGAAGACGGGGGGGGGGGGAGAGAAGTGGAGAGCTTACAAACCTATGGCGTATAGAAATAAACCTCACCACATCCTTCCACTCAAACCATCCATCTATCCTGTGGCACTACAGCCCATGTAGGGGTTTGGCCTGCCTCACCACATCCTTCCAGTCAGACCTAACTGATCCTTTTTTTTTTGTCCATGCTTGGATTCCAAGTTGCTGTAGATCCCTCTCCACATCATTAATTCATCTAAGCCTATGTCTACCCGTTTTCCTCTGGGTATTGGTAGTACACCCTCATCACGCCTCTGTCATTTTGCCTAGTATCTAAGAGTCCTGTCCAGCGTACCCCACCCTTTTATATATTTCTGCTACTAGTGTGGTATCCTGATATAGTCTGTACAAATTGTGGTTGTTTCTTACATGTTCATCCTTTCTTAGTGCGTAAATTTTCCGGAGAACTCTTATCAAACTATAAAAGACACGTGTAGCTTGCATGTTTGAGAAGCAGGCATGTTTAAGTAGCTCGTATGTTTGAGTAGCTCGTACGTTTAAGTAGCCCGCATGTTTGAGTAGCTCGAATGTTTGAGTAGATCGAATGTAGCTCGAATGTTTGAGTAGCTCGTATGTTTGAGTAGCTCGAATGTTTGAGTAGCTCGAATGTTTGAGTAGCTCGTATGTTTGAGTAGCTCGAATGTTTGAGTAGTTCGCATGTTTGAGTAGCTCGAATGTTT
The DNA here is from genome assembly GCA_964033795.1 of Lymnaea stagnalis. NCBI lineage: Eukaryota > Metazoa > Mollusca > Gastropoda > Lymnaeidae > Lymnaea > Lymnaea stagnalis. The sequence goes on from CAXITT010000431.1 coordinate 328,231, forward strand.
GAGTAGCTCGAATGTTTGAGTAGCTCGTATGTTTGAGTTGCTCGAATGTTTGAGTAGCTCGAATGTTTGAGTAGCTCGTATGTTTGAGTAGCTCGAATGTTTGAGTAGCTCGTATGTTTGAGTAGCTCGCATGTTTGAGTAGCTCGTATGTTTGAGTAGCCCGCATGTTTGAGTAGCTCGTATGTTTGAGTAGCTCGAATGTTTGAGTAGCTCGTAAGTTTGAGTAGCTCGAATGTTTGAGTAGCTCGTATGTTTGAGTAGCTCGAATGTTTGAGTAGCTCGTATGTTTGAGTAGCTCGAATGTTTGAGTAGCTCGAATGTTTGAGTAGCTCGAATGTTTAAGTAGCTCGAATGTTTGAGTAGCTCGAATGTTTGAGTAGCTCGAATGTTTGAGTAGCTCGTATGTTTAAGTAGCTCGAATGTTTGAGTAGCTCGAATGTTTGAGTAGCTCGAATGTTTGAGTAGCTCGTATGTTTAAGTAGCTCGCATGTTTGAATTGCTTGCATATTTGAGTAGCTCGCATGTTTGAGTAGCTCGCATGTTTGAGATGCTTGCATGTTTGAGTAGCTCATATGTCTGAGTAGCTCGTATGATTGAGTAGCTTGCATGTTTGAGAAGCTCGTATGTTTGAGTAGCTCACATGTTTCAGTAGATCGCATGTTTGAGTAGCTCGAATGTGTGGATAGCTCATGTGTTTTAAAAGCTCGTTTGTTTAAGTAGCTCGCATTACTTGTGCTTTAAATCTAATAATTGATTGAATTATGGAAAAACTTCAACTTTAAATCAACTTTTAATTTTTTGGGTTAAGCATTGTGATATGGTGATTTTAAATTGGTGATATTTTTAGTTCCGCCACAAGGCACCGGCATCTCGGGCAGTTGCTCAGGGCGCCTTGTGCTTAGGGTGCCATCAACGATCTTCCAAAATATTTTTAAAAAATCAATGCATTGAAGAGCAATAGAACATGGAATAAAAGATCTGCTGATCTAAGAGGCTAGAAGAACAATGTCATCGGTAGGCTAACTGTTGATAGGGGCGCCAAAGTTAAGCTTGCCCGGGGCGCCGGCAACAGTAGGGCCGATCCCGGGAGTTATCTATGTTTTTATTCATACAAGTCTAAGTAAGACTTGCATTTTAGTATACTGAACATCTTGGAAGTTCTTGCTGCCTGTTAAAAATAAATACAATCATTCTAAGAGAGGCGTGGTTTTGTTCATTTTGCTATGAATGGCAGGTTCATGTATTCCAGAGTATTATACCTGGGGCAAAGGCAAAGACGAAGACGGCCATCCCAATTAGGGCAATCCACGTAAAGTCACTGGGGCAATACTCGTAAGCCCATTTAAAGTACGTTTCTGTACTGCTGGAAGAGTTACATCTCCCCACGGTAGAGCGGTCTTCACCAATAGAAGGGAGACAAGTCCCGTCATTATCATTGGAATAGCAGTAGCCACAAGAGTTGTCTTTGACACAATCGGCGCAAGATCTGAAGAAAAAGTAAAACTTATTTTTAAAAAGACAACATTCAATCTCCGTTTGACGTCATCGTCAACTCGTCAGACATGTACACAATTAAAGTATTAAGAGTTTTTCGTTGCAGCTTAATTAGGGACAGAATAACTCAATGAACTTAACATTACACAATTATAATGTCATTTACATTTATTGGGTTGTGTAAATTTTATAATTTTGACGTGTCTTATGTAGAAAGTTTGTTTAATCTAATATTCAAGCTTTTCGGAATTTAATGATTGAAACAAAATCATTCAAAACTAAATTGCTTGGTATATTTTAAATATAAATTATTTCATTTATTTTTAATTTTTAGTTGCTTACCAGAAAATAACAAATAATAATAATAACTGTCGTTGGTATAATACGCGACAGTATAAGCTACAATAGGTTTTCCTTTGACAATCCACTAACTTTAAGGACATAACTTATAATAAAACGCACCTGAAAGCAGAATAAACGATGTTTAAAAAAAAAAAAAAAGAATTCCACAATCCACCAAACTCACTTGTGTTTATAGAAACATTCTCCTATCAACGTCCCGTTGTCATACGTCTCTGTCACAGACATGTTCAGACTTGGAGGATTCTCTTCAGCGAACTGGAACCCGACTGCCAGGATGATCAAACCAACCAGGGTACCTAACCGCCAGGAACGAAGGGGGGGGGGGTAGGGCGGAAGAGCGTTGTATTTAAGTATATGTTATGTTAAACTAATTTTATTATTTTTATCTAAGCCCCTGGTCTGACGGTTGTGTATTTTTAAAATTTATCGTATTAGGTTTATAAAAATAAAGCTGATTTATTTTTAAACTAGTTGTTGAAAGGCATTTATAGGATGTAAGCCTTGCTAGGGTGTACGTCTTGCTAGGGTGTACGTCTTGCTATGGTGTACGTCTTGCTAGGGTGCCAATTTTGAGAATCAAGTTAAATTGCTTACTCAAAACATTTTTTCTCGGGAATTATTCGAAAGGATGAGTATTACTTTTAGAAAATCTGTAACTCTTTTATTTTAAACACCACTTGGAAATTTGAATTTAACTATTTCTTTTGCATTTAAGTTGCAGTGAAGTAATTTCAATCTATAAAGTCGTGGTAACAGATGAACAGCTTAAACAAAAAAAATTCGAGTATTTAAACGTTATAACAAATAATGAAATCAATGGTTTACTACCACATAATGGCTAGTGTTAAGTATATTTCTTGAAGATCAATATGGTGTCTATGCAGAGGCACTAACAAATAAACAACGAGAACTCTACATTGCTTAGCTCACCAGCCAAACTAATGATGAGAAGCGGACGCCGGCCAATTTTTTCGACCAAGTACAAGCCAATGAATGATGAGAGGAAGTTGATGAAATTAGGCACAGTCACCAGCCAAACAGCATACTTAATTGGAAATCCCGCCATTTTCAGCACAGTTCCACTGTAGTAGCTGTTCAGAAGAATTATACACAAACTGTACAGTAAGAAAATCAGGGACAAATATCTGTACATGGATCGTACAATCTATGTGATATAAAATAGGTTAATTTTGTGACGGTTGATTAGTCTATTTTTGTATTCTACAGTAGAGTGGACAGGTTTAGTGCCGTCGGGGCTGACCGCTCCCTTCCGCCCCCTTTCTACATCACTGGTATGATAGTGTCTATGATTCCGAAAAGAATATCTTCCTACTTACATGACAGTGTTTATATCTTCCTACTTACATGACAGTGTTTATATCTTCCTACTTACATGACAGTGTTTATGTCTTCCTACTTACATGACAGTGTTTATATTTATTTATTTATTTATTTAGGCATTTTTATATAGCGCTTATCATAAAGCTCTAAGCGCTTTACAATTATTAAAACAAGTAAATTAAGTAAATACAAATGAGACACTAGGATAGAAACTACTATTCTATAGAAACAATGAAAATGGCTATAAAAAGAGGACACTTTGACACTTCAGGATTAAACCGAAACAGAAAATTAGGTAGGGCAAGGAGGATGCATCACAGGTCATAGGCGGACCTAAACAGATGAGTTTTAAGGGACTTTTTGAAAATGGACGAGGTTTCACTATGACGTATATGGAAGGGGAGCTGGTTCCAGAACGTGGGCCCATGGAAGCAGAAGGAGCGTTCACCGATGGTCTTAGTTTTAGTTCTTGGGATTGAGAGGGTTCTACTGTCAATGGAAGAACGTAGTTGTCTTGTGGGGATGTAAGGAAGCAACAGTTCAGAGAGATAGACAGGAAAGTGAGGGTCAGTGAACGAGTTGAAGCAAAGATTGGAAGACTTGTATTTGATGCGAGAGGATATTGGAAGCCAGTGGAGTTGCCGCATGTGTGGTTGAATGTGGTCATGTTTCTTTAATTTAAAAATGAGTCTGCATGCTGAGTTCTGTGCCTTCTGAAGTTTTTCTATGTGGTGTTGAGGAATGCCTGAGAGAAGAATGTTACAGTAGTCAAATTTTGAAAGAATGAGTGAAGAGACGAGAGTTTTTGTGGCATCAAAGGAGAGGAGGTGTCTAATGGTGCTGATTTTTCTAATTTCGTTATATGCTGATCTGCATATATTCGTGACATGTTTGTCCATGGAGAGGGTGTCCGTAAGCGTGACTCCAAGGTTTCTGGCAGAGGGAGAGAGTGTGATGTCAGAGTTGCCAATAGATATAGAAGAAGGAGCGAATGGAGGGAGAGGTTTGTTTTGAGAGTGGATGAGAAGGATTTCCGTTTTATCATCATTTAGCTTCAGTTTGTTGCAAGTCATCCAACGCTTTACATCGTCCACGCACTCCTGTATGCGAAGGATTGTGGCATCAAGTTGATCAGGAAAGCAAGAGTCACTGATTTGAGTGTCATCAGCAAAGGATTGACTGGAAACTGAGTGGTGGCTAATGAGAGATGATAGAGGTTTAGTGTAGAGGATGAAAAGGACCGGCCCAAGGACCGATCCTTGAGGAACTCCAATAGACAGGGCTGAAGGTTTGGAAGAGCGGTTGGAAATAGAGACTTTTTGAGTTCTGTCAGAAAGATATGATTGAAACCAGTTTAAAGCTGAGCCAGTAAGTCCGAAAGAAAGATGAAGGCGGTCAAGAAGAATCTGGTGGTCAATGGTATCAAATGCAGCAGAGAGATCTAACAGAGTGAGAATAGAGAGTTTGCCATCGTCCATCGCGCGCAGGAGGTCACTCATGACTCGGACCAGTGCTGTTTCTGTGCTATGACCAAGTCGGTAGGCGGACTGAGAGGAAGGATAGAGATTGCGAGAATGAAGATAGCCAGAGAGCTGAGAGAGTATGAGTTTTTCTATGATTTTTGAGAGAAAGGAGAGGTTGCTGACGGGGCGGTAATTCTTGAGTGTGTTTGGATCAAGTGAGGGTTTCTTTAGGAGGGGCAGGACAATCGACCGTTTAAAAATGGGAGGGAATATGCCAGAGAGAATCGAAGAATTTATGATGGAGGTGAGTGCTGGGAGGAGGACGTCAAGGCATTCTACAAGCAGTGGGACGGGGATAGGATCGAGGGCACAAGACTTGGGAGCAGACCTGATGATGACTCGCCTCACCTCATCCTCAGTCACAGGCAGAAAACTATCAAATGATTCTGTCTGACTAACGTCCTCCGAGAACGGTGAGGAAGGTGTAGGGGTCGCGCTGTCTAGCTCCTCCCTGATCATTTGCACCCTGGTGATGAAAAAGTCCGCAAAGGCGTCAGGGAGTTGCTCTGGTGCAATGTCGGTAGGGAGGGTGAAATTCTTGCTGTTGCCAAGGAGACGGTTACTAGCGCTGAACAACGCCTTGGTTGATGCACAGGATTCGACCTTTGAGCTCCAGTAGTCATCCTTTGCCCTCTGTACAATCTCTGCCACCGCATCTTTCGCTGTCCAAAAGATCTGTCTGTCGACACTCAGTCCAGTCTTTACCCAGCGTCTTTCAGCGCGTCTTCGCACGAGTTTTGCCAGACGGAGTTGGTCACTAACGCCTGCATACCATGGCGACGAGCGACCAGTCGGGACACGTCGCGCCATGGGAGGGGCGTGCTCGTCCAAAAGTGCTCGGAGGCCATCGTCCAGATGCTGAGCGCTGAGCTCAGCACCTAGCCCTTGAAGCATTGTCTTAATGCCGGCTTTGAAGGCTGCTCTGTCTATAGCGTTTATGTCACGCACGGTCCTGTAGACAGGTGGGTTCTTTGGGGGAACTACGTTGAGTGTAGTGAGCACCGCTGCATGGTCAGAGGAGAGCATATGACTCACAGTACAGCTGTCCACCAAGTTGTCGTCATCACGGTACACCACCCAGTCGATGATGTGGCCGCTGCGATAGTAGGTGGGCTGCTTAATGCCCTGGACAAGACTAAACCTTGTGAGGATGTCTAGTACCTTGCTAGTAAAGGGATCAGTAGGGACGTCATAATGAACGTTAAGGTCGCCCACGATCACACTTGTTCCACGGAGCAGGTTGCAGTAGTCAAGTAGGTCAGGGAGCTCAGAGAGGAAGGTGGAGTTTAGGAGCTTGTTCTTCTTACTGGGCGGAGTACGGTACAAGCATAACATGTTGACAGTGTGGGGCGTGTTGAGGGTGAACTGAACAAGTTCTAGAGAGGTGTGCAGGAATGGGAATGTGGAGTTGAAAGTCACTGGTAGGTGGCTACGATAAATGACAGCGAGGCCGCCACCTCTCGTAGCACGCGGAAAGGACTTAATATCGAAACCCGGTGGCGTGAGGTCAGCACACTTGGCATCATCCCCTGTTGACCTCAACCAATCTTCCTACTTACATGACAGTGTTTATATCTTCCTACTTACATGACAGTGTTTATATCTTCCTACTTACATGACAGTGTGTATATCTTCCTACTTACATGACAGTGTTTATGTCTTCCTACTTACATGACAGTGTTTCTATCTTCCTACTTACATGACAGTGTTTCTATCTTCCTAGTTACATGACAGTGTTTATATCTTCCTACTTATATGACAGTGTTTATATCTTCCTACTTACATGACAGTGTTTCTATCTTCCTACTTACATGACAGTGTTTATGTCTTCCTACTTACATGACAGTGTTTATATTTTCCTACTTACATGACAGTGTTTATGTCTTCCTACTTACATGACAGTGTTTATGTCTTCCTACTTACATGACAGTGTTTATGTCTTCCTACTTACATGACAGTGTTTATATCTTCCTACTTACATGACAGTGTTTATGTATTCCTACTTACATGACAGTGTTTATATCTTAATACTTACATGACAGTGTTTATGTCTTCCTACTTACATGACATTGTTTCTATCTTCCTAGTTACATGACAGTGTTTATATCTTCCTAGTTACATGACAGTGTTTATATCTTCCTAGTTACATGACAGTGTTTCTATCTTCCTACTTACATGACAGTGTTTATGTCTTCCTACTTACATGACAGTGTTTATATCTTCCTACTTACATGACAGTGTTTATATCTTCCTACTTACATGACAGTGTTTATGTCTTCCTACTTACATGACAGTGTTTCTATCTTCCTCGTTACATGACAGTGTTTATATCTTCCTACTTACATGACAGTATTTATATCTTCCTAGTTACATGACAGTGTTTATATCTTCCTACTTACATGACAGTGTTTATATCTTCCTACTTACATGACAGTGTTTATATCTTCCTACTTACATGACAGTGTTTATATCTTCCTACTTACATGACAGTGTTTCTATCTTCCTACTTACATGACAGTGTTTATATCTTCCTACTTACATGACAGTGTTTATGTCTTCCTACTTACATGACAGTGTTTATGTCTTCCTACTTACATGACAGTGTTTATGTCTTCCTACTTACATGACAGTGTTTATGCCACACCACTGCTGGAAGAACAACAGGCCACATCCAACAAAGAGCGCCCTCCTCACGTGGGGTGTTTTAAATATCTTCAACCAATGGTGGACACCCGCTTGTCATGAAAAGGAACAGAACAGATGATTTTAACAATAAGAAGAATGAGCTAAATAATGTAGGATTTTCTCCGTACATTACAGTCAATGTGTATGCCATGCAACAGTACTGACTTCCATTAGTCGTAGAATTCTCCAGCAGTGCCATTAAGTTAACATTAATGCCATTTATCATTCAGGCATTTAACATTCTTGAACTTAAAAACTGTCCATTTATCATGGATAGCGTCAATCAGTCTTGATATTCATTACGAACATTTAATGTAATATTATGTTCATGTCAGCCATTCACCAAAGCATAATTTCTCCCGTTTGTAAGATTTAAAAAAAATGTCATCCTCTGAGCCAACGTTTGAAAACTAGCTTATGTTATCTTGTAATCATCTTTTCCTACTAGAAACAAACTATCAGCTTTCCACTTTGAACATCTTCATTTGAACCTTATATCATCCACATCCAATGCTGGATTATAAGACTTGAAAATTACTCATTTAAATAACTTTAACAAGCTTTTATATTATAAAAAAAACGAGAGTTTTTTTGGAAAAACCATCATTACTACATTCCTCACCGGCGACATCTTGGTTCGACTCATCAACCGTGACAATGATCTCATTCAACTCCTCCGTGACGTCAGCGCCACCTCGCATGCGCAGAAGGACGTCCTTGGCCTGCTCAATCCTCCCGCTACTGACCAGCCAGCGCGGCGACTCCGGCAGGAAGATGAATCCGATGAACTGAAGGATGCCAGGTACAGCAGCCATGCCAAGCATGTACCTGATGGATGGAGGCAACCCGTTACCATGGTTAATATGAGACTTACAATGCCAAGCATGTACCTGATGGTTGGTAGCAATCCATTATCATGGTTAATATGAAACTCACATATTTCAATTGCAAATATCTAACTTTTGTGTTTATATGTTGATTATATTTGTAGTGCACATAAATTTAAGTCGTATTTGTAAACTTGTATCTTAAACAATTTGATAAGCTACAATCATGAAAACGTGATTCACCTTAACATGTTAATTATTTTTTTTTTAAAGTGGTTTTCGAGGGTTCATTTATGTCTAGCAGTCCATGATAGCGTCCTCGCAATCATTTTAATCTCACTCCATACGAAATAGAGAGCTGATATTTGATAGAAATTCTAACCTGCCAGGCAGCTGATATTTGGTAGAAATCCTAACCTGCCAGGCAGCTGATATTTGATAAAAATACTAGCCTGCTAGTCATACGATTACAACATTTTTTTTTAAAAATGTACCAGTTAATCAAGAGTTTTATCTCATGTTATTTACACAGTTTTCATAATTTGATATTTGTAATGTACTGAATATTTGTAAAAATAATTTCTTAATGCATCTGTGTGAATCACCTTAATTTTCTTTTTTTTAATTTATACTGTTTGACTATATACCCCCAACCATCAGGCTGTACATAGAAGAAGGTACCATGTTATGTAGAAGACGTGTTTACGTCACTTTCCCCGTGCCGTGATCTCTGTTTGACCCCAAATTAGGCTGCGTTCGTATTGGGCGTGGCCTATTTCCTTTGATCTTGGCCTTTGTTTACTATCACTACCAACTAAAAATAATTAATATGTGTTAAAAATAGAATTTTGTGGAAAGGTCGGGAGTGAACTAGAAAGGTAAACAATGTGTAAGGAATTTCTGTAATGCGTCTTACACTGCATATATAAAGGGTTCAGAGTACATTAAGAGGGGGAACTTCGTCAAGGATAGATATTTTTCATTTCACAAGACAAGTGTATTAGTCTGTGTGTACTCATATGCGTTTATTCGCATTCATCAATGTACATTATTAATTGGAACATTGTATTAGCTTTGTACCGGTACAAGACATATCCTACTCTGTAAGTTTATGATTTTTAATTATATTTCTTTTAATTGATACTTAAATAAATCTTATTTATTGTAATTCGCAACTGTTTAGAGTGTCGTATTTTTTGCTATTGTATTTCTCATATCGTATCGTCTTTTGTTTGAACGAGCCATAAAATTAAAATAAGAGATTAATTTCTCACTATTGAAGGCAGTGCATAACACACTAGTAATATGAGGATATCCCTCTAAAAATCAGGCTGTACACTGTAGAAGGTACCATTTATCACACTAATCAAGACTATATATCTCCAACCAGCAGGATGTACATAAGAGAAGGCACCAGCTATCACACTACTCAATGACTAAATACCTCCAAACATCAGGTAGTACATAGGAGAAGGCCCCAGCTCTATGATTTTATACCTCCAACCATCAGGCTGTACATAGGAGAAGGCCCCAGCTATCACACTGCTCACAATGATTCCAGTGTTGATCATCAGCTGATGAAGGGAGACCAATCTTCCCCTGATACTGACGGGAGACGACTCTGCCACATAAACAGGGACAACCACGGACGCTAACCCTGGTGCGGAGAATTCAAATTGTGAAGCTATACATTTTTATACATCTATTGCTATTTAAGAGACACATTTATGAACTATCTGAAACGTCTATGTTAGAAACCAATGCAATGAACACAATGGTTTACATCAGCAAATCTTATTGTCATGAAAGCCAAGTTTCCTTTGAACATTATTCTGGACTTTATTTCTCAAACAAAATAACAGTAACATATTCTCGTACTTTACAGTTAAAAGGGAATGCACACTGGTTTAAAGTGTATCTATTGTAGTGGTTCTTAATGAAAGCCATAACTCAAACAACTTTTATGGCTGGCCAAATCTTCAACACTTTTTAAAGATTTCTGATGCTGGGACAGGAATAGGATGGATTATCGTCAGCCTGTCCTTTTGGTCCCACTATATTGGCCTTTTATAGCGACGCTTATTGCATATGTCAAGTCTTGCCTGAGCTAAGATTATAGCGACGCTCATGGCATATGTCAAGTCTTGCCTGAGCTAAGATTATAGCGACGCTCATGGCATATGTCAAGTCTTGCCTGAGCTAAGATTATAGCGAAGCTCATGGCATATGTCAAGTCTTGCCTGAGCTAAGATTATAGCGAAGCTCATGGCATATGTCAAGTCTTGCCTGAGCTAAGATTATAGCGACGCTCATGGCATATTTCAAGTCTCCTCTGAACTAAGATTATAGTGACGCTCATGATATATGTCAAGTTTTGCCTGAGCTAAGATAAGAAGCTTTCAAGTCAACTGGAGGACTTCTATTTATGACGAACTAACCTACACCTAATCCAGCGACGATTCTCTGAAGACTTCTACTTATGACTAACTCACCTACACCTAATCCAGCGACGATTCTCTGAGGACTTCTACCTATGACCAACTAACCTACACCTAATCCAGCGACGATTCTCCCAACCAACAAAACCTCTTTGGTGGGGGCTGACCCCATGAGCAGACCTCCAGCAGTGAACACCACACTTGACGTCATGATGGTCAGTTTTCTCCCGATCTTGTCCGTCAGCCATCCTGACACTAGTGCTGCCACTGCCGCGGCTGCTATAGTGCCACTAACAATGGCTTCTTGCCAGAACGTCGACAGCTTACAAAGAAACAAGAACATGTGGCAATAATTATCAGACATAAACGAAAAAAAATGCCTTTAAAAACAAAAGATGTAGTTGATGACAGAAAGACAAACGATAGTCGTGTGTTCATGTTTTAAATGACTCACACTTATTCACACGCATGACATTTGATGACATTTAAAAGCTTTCCCCACCACCCAGGAAACATGTCACACGCTTTTCTCGCTTTAATAATTTTTCAATAAAAAATAATTTTATGAAAGCCAATGATACAGGGTGTGAATGACATTATCTGTTATGACATTGACTGTGAACGACAGAGGCTTTGATTGACATTGACTTTGAATAACATTGGCTGTAAAGGACATTGTCTGTGAATGACAAAGGCTCTAAATGACACAGGATGGCACACGCTGTGAATATGAATGACATTGGCTGTGAATTCTATTTGCTGTAAATGATATTGGCTGTGAATGACATTAGCTACGAATGAGATGCGTTGTAAATGACATTTGCTGTGATTGACATTTCTGTGAATGACACAGGCTGTGAATGACATGGGCTGTGAATGGCATTTGCTGTGAATGACATTGCTTGTGAATGACATAGGCTGAGAATGACATGAGCTGCGAATGAGGCAGGGTGTGAATGACATTTGCTGTGAATGACATTAGCTGGGAATGACATTGGCTGTAAATGACATTTTCTGTGAATAACATTTGATGTGAATGACATGGGATGTGAATGACATTGGAGTGAATGACATGGGCTATGAATGTGAATTACATTGGCTGTGAATGCTATTTGCTGTGAATGATATTGGCTGTGAATGATATTGGCTGTGAATGACACTGGCTGTGAATGACATTCGCTGTAAATTACATTTGCTCTGAATTAGACAATCTGTTAATGACTTTGACTGTAAATGACACAGTCCGTGAATGACATTGGTTGTGAATGATACAGGCTGTGATTGACATTGGTTTGAATGACACAGGCTGTGAATGATAGTGACTGTGCATGACACATGCTGTGTATGACATTTTTTGTGAATGATAATGACTGTGAATGACAATGACATTTGATGTGAATGACATGAGCTGTGAATGAGATGGGCTGTGAATGACACTGACTGTGAATGACACAGGCTGTGAATGACATGGGCTGTGAATTACAATTGCTGTGAATTATATTGGCTGTGAATGACATGGGCTGTGAATGGCATTTGCTGTGAATGACATTGCTTGTGAATGACATAGGCTGAGAATGACATGAGCTGCGAATGAGGCAGGGTGTGAATGACATTTGCTGTGAATGACATTAGCTGGGAATGACATTGGCTGTAAATGACATTTTCTGTGAATAACATTTGATGTGAATGACATGGGATGTGAATGACATTGGAGTGAATGACATGGGCTATGCATGTGAATGACATTGACTGTGAATGCTATTTGCTGTGAATGATATTGGCTGTGAATGATATTGGCTGTGAATGACACTGGCTGTGAATGACATTCGCTGTAAATTACATTTGCTCTAAATTAGACAATCTGTTAATGACTTTGACTTAAATGACACTGTCCGTGAATGACATTGGTTGTGAATGATACAGGCTGTGATTGACATTGGTTTGAATGACACAGGCTGTGAATGATAGTGACTGTGCATGACACATGCTGTGAATGCCATTTTTTGTGAATGATAATGACTGTGAATGACAATGACATTTGATGTGAATGACATGAGCTGTGAATGAGATAAGCTGTGAATGACACTGACTGTGAATGACACAGGCTGTGAATGACATGGGCTGTGAATTACAATTGCTGTGAATTATATTGGCTGTGAATGACATTGCCTGTGAATGACATTGCCTGTGAATGACATGGGCTGTGAATGACACAGGCTGTGAATGACATGGGCTGAGAATGACATTTTCTGTGAATGACATTGCCTGTAAATGAATTGCCTTTGAATGGCATTGTCTGTGAATGACATGGGCTGTGAATGACATTGTCTATGTATTACATGGGCTGTGAATGACATTGGCATGAACGACATGTGCTGTCAATGACATTGCCTGTGAATGACATGGGCTGTGAATGACATTATCTGTAAATGACATGGGCTGTAAATGACATGGGCTGTGAATGACATTGGTGTGTATGACATGGGCTGTGAATGGCATGGGCTGTGAATGACATTGCCTGTGAATGACATGGGCTGTGAATGACATTGGTGTTAATGATTCTGGCTGCGAATGACATTGGCTGTTTAAGATCTAGCATGCTGTTCTTTTAAATCGTATTACAATGGCAAGAAAATGAAATCTTAAAGTAACTGATAAGGTATGTTCAGTGAACAATACAAAAAAAGGCAATTTTTAAAAAGTAAAAACGTTCCATATATATTCTGTCACATTGACGAGATGTATATAAGGTTTGAATGACACAATTGTATTACCGCGTTAGTGGTTATGACAAATGGTTGAAAATGGTTGACATTGTTTGATTAGTTTGTATCTGTGGTCAAACCATCTTTATTGCCAAGTCTTCATAGTATTCTTCTTGTCCTTTTAAATTCCAAGTTAAAGTTTCCTTTCCAAGCCTTCAGATCTCTTATTGTCTTCTCTAACTTTTCCCAACTCTTTCTTTTCTTACTTAAATTATCGTCTCAACTAATCGCTCATGATATTCAGGCAATGCAGTGCTACAATGGTTTAAACATGTATTGGTGTTTATGTTGGTATTACATTGACCATAATATCAGCTAAGACAGAATAATGATACGAGTAGAAGCTGCTTACCTCAAAGTACGGCTGTATGAACAGCATGGAGCCTGCTACGATACCGATGTCGTAACCAAACAGGAACCCGCCTATTGTTGCTATGGACGACAGCACGTAAACAAACGTGGGCGTGTTTCCTGGTGACGTCTCAGCTGTTGCCCCAGATCTGTCTTCCGGTGGATTTGGTACATGTTTACTATTTTTGGTGCTGTCTAATTGTTGAACATAATCATTGTGGTTTGGAGGCTTCATTTGCAAACTTTCTTTGTAACTCACATCGTCATTCTTAACAGCAGCCTTGTTGCCGACGAAATTGACGTCATCACCTTTAAGATTTGTTACAGCCTTCTTTCTGTCGTCACCGTGGTCTACAATTGTTTCCTGGTCTGAAGACGATCTGTCTGTACCACTGACCACCGACTGCCCACCCGATGCTTCATCGGGTTTGTCCTTTTCAACAGCAGTCTCTTCTGGCGGATTAGAATCTGCCATATTTTACGACTCCGCCCCGGGTGGTGGAGAGCAAAGGGGCCCCTAAGGTAAATGAAGAGCCCTCATTGTAAGCACCGTTAGTAGTCCATACTGACACGTGAAACACTTGTGTTCATTTGCTATGTTTTCAATGAACGGTTCAATAAGTAAATCCAGCTGATATAAGAACTCAGCACTGGTTTTTCCTATTAACAAATACACATTTAGTGAAACTATTTAGCAGAGCACAAACATAAAATTCCGAACTCAATCTTTTGTTAAATTGACTCTTAAACTTTCATTATAGAATGATCAATGAGCCAAGACAATGTTTTCACCATGACATTATAAAACTGTATTGAAGATAGTAAACGTCACATCCATATCTAAACATCACTGCAGAAACTAAAATAAAATTATGGCACTGACACAGATACATAGGAAATCCTAAGGTGTTAAAAAGCTAAATCCTTGCTAACCTGGCGTTTAAAAATGAAAATAACCGTAATGTTATTGTCAAAACAATATCAGAAACTTATTCCAATTGATATGAACTCTCACTCATTAAGTCAAATTAATTTCCCTTTTTAAATATGCCTTGTTGCTTGGCACCCTAATGGCATCCATTAAATGATATTATAGAAAGGAAAACAATGAAAATGCCCGCAATCCTGTCCGTGACCATTACTAAACATCGGGAATATATTCTGAACACATGCACCACCTTTATCTTTAAACTATGGCACCATTTCCACAATGAGATTAATTCTAGCAGCCTGAATGTTGACATGAGACAACCAGAGACGGCGTTGTTTCTGTACACAGTGTGATGGTTTGTACTAGATGTGTACAAGGAGTGTCTATCGGTGGTACTAAATCCAAACAGTAAAGAGTTTTAAAGACTTTTGGTGGCTATCTTAGCCTTCTTTCAGTAACACTAACCCATACCGAAAAAAGGAGGCTTAGACGACAACAATGAGGTTTTGTTAACATAATAAATGGCAACTGCTATGAAAACTTTAGTGTGAGACATGTTTATTTAGACGAGTATATAAAACTAAAGGAAACATCTTTATGTATATTTGACAACGCATGTTCCCATATTTAGCATGATCTAATGCACATGGCGGGTAGTCCATTAAAAACATCAACCATCTACAAACCCAGCGTGTTACTAAAACTACCTACAAAAAAGCAACACACGTCCCATGAACACACCGACTGTCTTGCTGTTGAAACGTCGAGTTGTAATTCTGCACAGAATGAAACGACCACTTTCCTAGTTCTGCTGAACACAACAACCATGAGTGTACAGGGTGTTGAGATAATCCAGAGTCACTACTTATATCTAGCACTGCTCACGTGCTACACGGCCCAACACGGGGTAAAGCACGCAGCACACAGCACTACACAGGAATGCGCAGACAGCGGGAGATGTTAACAGCTCTACCCCCTAACCCGCCCCAACACACGTTTTTCACCTTACCCAAAAATTACCCTTTCGGTATTTTCGCGCTAATTCATTTATTTAAACCAGATGGTATTTTATTTTCGTCTGGCATCAAAATAAAGAGTTTACCCTTTAGTAGGGTAAATAAATCCCCCGCCCCACAAAAAAACAACAACAACAAAATAACAAACAACCTTCCTGCATTATTATTATAGTTATTATTTTTTAAGTTTCAAGTTGGATTTTAACGTTTGTCACCTGTCTACACGCACGTTTATTTTGTCGACTCTAGTTTGGGGTTAAAATATAGAGAAAAGCAAGATATATGATTTTGCAACGATATCGCATCTCTTTATTTTGATGGGGCTACGCCGCTGCAACTACGAGCAAAGCAAGCTTGTGTATAATTATATACATGCACTTTTTGGTTTCTGAGGCTTATCTCGCCCACACACAACTGTACCGGGTTGTTTATCGCAATACATGGTAAGTAAACTTGCTGTGCTTTCCGACACTAAAGGTTGCAATAGCGTGCAGTGGAGATACTCAGCACCTGTCTGCAAGTGTCTATAAGTACAGCCAGATGCGTAGGAAAGGGGAGCGGAGGGGCAGATGACTCCAGGGGGAGGGAAGGGGCAGATCACCCCAGGGGATTGGAGGGGCAGATCACCCGGGGAGGCACTTTTTTTCCTTATATGGAGGGGCATCATTTTCAGCAAACTGCAAAGCTTTTGTCGTTGAAAAGGGCTGTACAATTCTCGTCCCACAACGGGTGGCAATAACCCTAGATACGCCACTGCCTAAAGCACCCATTTAATATGTGTAGCACTGTGTTTAATTATGTTTGAAATATCTACATTTGTTCTAGGTGAGTCACGGTACTGAGGAGCGCCCATTCTGGAAAGGAAGACAGTATGGCATAACGAAAAATTATAAAATCTTAACTTTTTTTATTTACCTAACGATCTATCTGAATTGAGCTACGCTTGAGGCAAATGACTACATCAAAAACAATTATCCTTACTGCGCTGTGCATGTAACCCCGCCCCCAACCCCAACCATATAGCAGGGCTCACCAAACTACGTCCCGCTTATGGAACAGAAGGCATTGTGATACAATTTAAATTGAAACATTATGGTTAGACTTAGGTACTTCGGTAAAAACAATGTAGAAAAATAAAAAAAATTATAACAATATTTCAGTTATTTTAAAGAGCGATTTTCAGATGAAAAAATTGAAACCAAAATAAACTTTTTAGCTTTAGTGCTTTTTGATGGAGACCGACCGAATTTCGGCTTCGGTTTCGGCCCCGAAAGTGGCCATTTTATCACTTTCGGCCAAGTTTCGGTTTCGGCCGAAACTGAAAAGTTAACTTTCCGTTTTTCTTCGGTTTCGACCGAAACTGACTTAGACTTTCGGCCATCCGGCCGAAAGTGACTCAGGTTTACGGTCATTTAATACTCAGCAAAAGCGATTTTTAACAACAAACTAAGCGACATTTAAGAACAAATTAAGCGATCTTTGACATCAAACTAAACAACAAACTAAGCGACATTTAAAAACAAACTAAAGGATCTTTAATAACAATCTAGCATCTTTAATAACAAACTAAACGATCTCAAAGAACAAACTAAACGATTTTTAAGACTGAACTAAATGATCTTTAAGAACAAAACAAATGATCTTTAATAGTAAACTAAATGATTTATAAGAATAAACTAAGCGATCTTTAACAGAAAACTAAATGTTCTTTAGGAACAAACTAAAAGATCTTTAAGAACAAACTAATCGATATTAGGAACAAAGTCAATTATCTTCAAGAACAAACTAAGCGATCTTTATGAAAAAAATTAAGCGAACCTACATCAAACTAAGCGATCTTTCACAACAAACTAAGCGATCTTTATGAACAAACTAAACGATCTTTAAGAACAAATAAAGCGATCATTAACAAAAACTGGATGATCTTTAACAACAAATTTAGCGATCTTTAAGAACAAAGTAAACGATCTTTAAGAAAAAATAAAGCGATCATTAACAAAAACTGGACGATCTTTAACAACAAACTAAGCGATCTTTAAGAACAAACTAAACGATCTTTAACAACAAACTAAGCGATCTTTAACAACAAACTAAACGATCTTTAACAACAAACTAAACGATCTTTAACAATAAAATAAGCGATCTTTAAGAACAAACTAAACGATCTTTAACAACAAACTAAGCGATCGTTAACAACAAACTGTCCGATCTTTAACAACAAATTAAGCGATCTTTAAGATTGAACAAAGCGATATTTTAGAACAATCTATGCGATCTTTATGAACAAACTCACCGATCTTTAAGAACAAACTAACCGATCAATAACAACCAACTAAACGATCTTTAAAAACAAATTAAGCGATCTTTTAGAACCAAATATTTTTAGAGAGTCGGTTTAAAAAAGTAATATTTTGCATTCATTCCCCACCCCCCAATTTTGGCCAAATTTTCTCCTACCATACTAATTTTAAAAAAAAGTGTAAACCAATTTAAATTACTTTAATATTAAAATGGTAAAATCCAAAGAATTCATTAGATCAAGGGTCTCAAACTCAAATCATCAGGGGGGGGGGGGCGGCGCAGGAGGTAGTGTCTGAATGAGAGTGGGGAACATCAAGTATTCCAAAAAAAGCGACTACAACTGTAGCAATCTGCTCAACCTTTATAAATAACAATAAAATCATAAAGGGTTCTCAAGAACTAGGATTCACTTTCATTCACCTACTCACTGTTGAAACCTGGCATAGATCAATACATAGAAACATTTTTTAAAAAAATCAGAATTAGACTAGTGGGTGAGATTCGACTGAAACCGTCACGGATAGTTACGTTATAGATATGAGAATGGGGGAAATGGGCCGGCGTTTTTACACTAAACTTTTCTGTTTTGTAGCGGGCCGCAGAATATCGTTTTGCGGGTCACAAATGGCTCGCGGGCCGCGAGTTTGAGACCCCTATATTAGATGTTTATTTATTAATATTCACGAATATCTCATTTTTTAATAAAAAGAATGTAAATATTTATACTTTCCCACATTAATTTCGATGTATGCTGAATGTATGCGGGAACGAATTTCAAAATATCTTAATATTTCATTTTCGGTTTCGGCTTCGTTTTCGGCTTCGGTTTCGGCCGAAATACATTTTTAAACTTTCGGCCTTTTTTCGGTTTCGGCCGAAAGCCATTTTAAATTTTCGGCCTATTTTCGGCTTCGGCCGAAATCAGAAAATCACTTTCTGTCGGTCTGTACTTTTTGAGCTATGAATTTTTAAAGTGCGAGTTCGTTTGCTATTTTTTTACCATGGACTGCACCTTCACATTTTGTGAATGAACTGAACTTGAAACCTCAGGTAAAGGATAACCTCATCTGTGATCGCTACAGAATCATCACATGATTTCGGAGATGGCTCTCATTGTTTGAGGCACAAGTGAAAGGAGAAAACTTTTCTCATGTTCACCGTTTCAAAGAGTTTTGCGCTGCAATGCCGAAGACGTTAACCTTGATTCTGTGACAACAATTATTGGTGACTTGAAGAAGCATTTTTATGGACGGGTTTTTAGATCTGGACAAAATTGAGATTAACATTCTTCTATGCCAGAATCAGTTTGATTGCAACCTTGACGATGTGCCAGTTGAACTACAGTTGGAGCTGATTGATTTGCAAGCAAATGACTTGTTGAAAAAGAAGCAAAAACATAAAAACTTATTGGATTTCACTGCTGTTAACCTGATGCTGAGTTTCCGAGATTACCTTGCCGCTAGCATGGCATCAGTGTTTGGAACAAATTATGTCTGTTATCAAACATTTAAAAAAATTAAGTATTTGAAGTCAACACATCGAACAAACGTGGTTGATAAACATTTGAAATCAATTCTCTTGATTGGATGCAGCAATTCCAAATCAAATATTGATGATATCTTGAAATCCAAACGCCAATTTCACAAATCTCACAAACATTTTTTGCTGCTTAGTTTGTGAGATTCGAATATGCGCGGACAAGTTCTGATGAAACTATCTATTTGATGACGTCGCCTTCTTTGATAACTTTTTGCGAAAATAAATATGTTGGTTGTCTTTGTTTCTTGTACATAGCACCCCCCCTCACCCATGATTAATATGGAGTGATAAAATTAGTTTTTCGTCTTTTTTCCAGGAGCTTTCGTATTGTACAGAATGATTTTGCGGCCCGCGTTAGTCATTTTGTCAGTTATCCCGCCCACTGTGAAAAAATTTGATGACCATTGCTCTAGAGCAGGGGTCTCCAAACTTTTCAGCCCGAGGGCCGCATTAACTATCAAATAGCAGTTCGGGGTAGACTACATACTTGAGGTCCAAATAAAAAAAAAAGAATCAAAACATCGATGTTGTTTTAAATTATTAATGTATTATCATTTCATTCAGTTATTCATTAATACATAACACATGAACCCCTGTATTAGTGTGAATGGTGAAATGTTTTCCTGAATGTAAAAATAGCAGTGATTAGGAGATATTTCTGGATTTAGATTTGATGTCCCTAACATCAACAGTTACCTGAGATTATCATCGGAAATTTTTTCTCAAATTGCTCTTCACGTATTTCGTTCTTGAAAATGTTTGTTCACAAAGGCAAGTTGTTCCAAAGTTTGAAAGGTACATTGATGCAATTTTTTTGAAATTAGGAAAGTGTTCCTTGGGCAAAAACTAGTGAAAAACCCACCGGTCCTTCTTTTAACATGTCCCTAAGGACGTCATTTGCTTTCAACTCAATGACCTCCAGTTGCAGTTCATCTGGGCGACTGGCCAAATCTGCTTCAAACGGGTTTTGAAAAAGTCTCACTACTTCTATCTTTAAATCCAAGTCAGAAAACCGCTGCTGGCGCTGCAGCCGGGGGGGGGGGTCTTTTATGATCTCGCATGCAAATGACGTGGGGAACTATGGCCAAATCTGGTTCAAACGGGTTTTGAAAAAGTCCCCCTACTTCTATCTTTAAATCCAAGTCAGAAAACCGCTGCTGACGCTGCAGCCGGGGGGGGGGGGTCTTTTATGATCTCGCATGCAAATGACGTGGGGAACTCCACTGTTGCTTCAGCCATGAAGACCTCCACTGCTGAAAGTGTGTCAAGTTGTTGGCCTGTACTTGTTCAAAAAAGAATTCGAATTTGGATCTGAAGGCCGATAGGTGGGTGTAGAGATCAGAAACTAGAGTTTCCTCTCCTTGTAGTTTTAGGTTCAGACAATTTAAATAAGTAGAAATGTCTGCAGCAAAGACCAATTTCCGTACCCACTCTTCATCAGACACTATGGCTGTGGCTTGCCTTTACTTTCCAGGAAGTCACCTGTTTCCTTTCTTAACTGAAATACTCTGCTCAGAACTTTCTCACAACTTAGCCATCTTATTGTTGTGTAATATGGTAAATCTTGCGATTCTGTGTCTGTATCTTTCAACAGGTCTCTGAACTGTCTATGGTTGAGCCAATGTGTACTTATTAAAGGAACCCAATTTACCACAGTACGCTGCTGATGTCCACATATTTATTTCGCAAAGCTTTCTGTTGAACAATACACTGCAGGAACATTGGTTGCAGAATAATTTTTTTTCATCACACATCTGCTTCATTTGTCCAACCAAGCCTTTCTTTATGCCACTCATGTGCTTTCTTCTATCAACAGTCAGGCAACTGTGGTTAGTCCAGTCCAAGTTACAATCAGCAAATGTTTTTTTTTCAACTCATTGAATATATCCTCTCCTGTAACACTGTCGTACATGGTATGTAGGAAAGCCATCTCTTGTGTTATATTAATGTCTTCATCCACACCTCTAACAAAAACAAGCATTTGAGAGGTGGAACAGCTGTCCAGCGATTTATTTATTTATTTATTTAGGCATTTTTATATAGCGCTTATCATAAAGCTCTAAGCGCTTTACAATTATTAAAACATGTAAACTAAGTAAATACAAATGAGACACTAGGATAGTAACTACTATTCTATAGAAACAATGAAAATGGCTATAAAAAGAGGACACTTTGACACTTCAGGATTAAACCGAAACAGAAAATTAGGTAGGGCAAGGAGGGTGCATCACAGGTCATAGGCGGACCTAAACAGATGAGTTTTAAGGGACTTTTTGAAACTGGACGAGGTTTCACTATGACGTATATGGAAGGGGAGCTGGTTCCAGAACGTGGGCCCATGGAAGCAGAAGGAGCGTTCACCGATGGTCTTAGTTTTAGTTCTTGGGATTGAGAGGATTGAAATTCATCCATTTCAATTAAAAATTGGCGAAACTTGCTTGCATTTTTCGCTATTTGAGTCACAATGTTTTCACCCATGTCTACAACACGGCAGGCAAAGCTCCGCCACTAGATGGCGTTATATCATGTCATTGACTGTGAACGGAAGTAGAAAATCTAAGCAACGAATAAGGTTTTGTAAAGCAATGATCGATTAGAAAACATAACGCACTATTGCGCGCCTCTATTTGAATTCGGTAAAAACATAACGTCCACGTAAGCGGCGTCTGATCTTGGCGTATATTTCCGTAATTTTTTTTCCGTAGACAAAAAGTTCTCTGAGGGCCTCATGAGAGGGCCTCGCGGGCTGCATGCTCTAGAGAGAACTCAGTAGCGATTTGATAGTTAGCATTAGTAAACAAACCCCATGGATTCGTAAGCTATATTGCAATTCATATGTAAAAATGGAGTAACACAATTGAAACCAAATTACATTTGAGATGTGTTTTTGTTTTTATTTAAAGGGATTCTAAACTTGCCGGGCCATTGAGGAGTTGACCGTTTGCTGACATCTGTAACATTGTGACATTGTAAGATAGCAACGTCTGTAACATTGTGACATTTGTAACATTGTGACACATGTAACATAGTGACATCTGTATCATTGTGAATTGTAAGATAGCAACATCTGTAACATTGTGATATTTTTAGCATTGTGACACCTGTAACATAGTGAAATTAGTGTAACATAGTGAATCTGTAACATATTGACATCTGCAACAAAGTGACATCTGTAACATAGTGAAATTAGTAGCAGTGACATTAGTAGCATAGTGACATATGTAACATTGTTAAATCTGTAACATTGTGACATTTGTAATATTTTGATAACTGTAACATTGAGACATCTGTAACATTGTACATTGAGACATCTGTAACATTGTGACATCTATAACATTATGACATCTGTAACAGTGTGACATCTGTAACATTGTGACATCTATAACATTATGACATCTGTAACAGTGTGACATCTGTAACGTGTGACTTCTGTAACATTGTGACTTCTGTAACATTGTGACATCTGTAAATTGCGACAATTGTACAGTGTGACAGCTGTAACACTTTACCGAATGACCAGCCACCATCGCCCCATTCAATCGTTACTATAAAGAAAGTGAAATCTTGCAGCTGTATTAACTCCACGGGGATCAAATTCTTAAATATACAATTAGACCAGACATAAAATAAATATTTGACTAATATAAATTAGACAACTTTAGAAGGAGGGCCTTACCCACCGCTTGGAACAGGATTTATGTTTTAGTGTAAAGCTTGTAGGCCGTGGTTAAAATTACTCTTAAAATTTCGTCCTTTTCATAAAATAAATTCGTATCAAAATTGTTCAATATTTTTTCTAAATGTGAACTGTCTGGCGTGACAAAAACAGCAACACCCCTTTTCTCCATGCCCTGAAAATTTAGGTCAAGTTTTTTTTGCGTTGATAGGTTTACCTGGACATAATTATAAGCTAATTGAAATAAGTTGTTAAGGAGTTTGAGAGACTTAGGTGACCAGAAGTTTGAAAGACGTAGGTGAACAGAAGTTTAACAGACGTAGGTGACCAGAAAATTGACAGACGTAGGTGAGCAGGTCTATATTAGGACCACACGATAGTAGCAGAAATAAAAGAGGCAGGCTACGCTGGGCAGGACACCTAGAGAGAATGCCAAATGACAGAGGAACGAAGAGGGTGCATCACCAATACCCCAGAGGAAAATGGCTCAAAGGCAGACCTAGGCTTAGATGGATAGATGATGTAGAAAAAGTCTACAGTAGCTGAAAGTCCAAGCATGAAAAAGAAAGGCATTAGTTAGGTCTGAGTGGAAGGAAGTGATGTGGCAGGCCAAAGCATAACATGGGCTGTAGCGCCACTGGGATAGATGGATGGAGGTGAGCAGAAGTTTATGGACGCGTCCAATGACAGTAGTCGACATTGTTCTTTGCCTTAACGTATATGCTTACACAGACAATGATGACATATTAAATATGTAGATAAAACACGTTGTATGAACACCTTCTGTATCAATGACTCTAGTTGTATATTTAACAGTAACATATATGTTCTGTCACAAGGTGCAAGTCAAAACATTTTTTCCTCCACCAACAATGACCCTCCAACCAAACGGACATAACGACAAGTGAAAAAAAAACAACAATTCTTTAGCAAATATAAGGCGCATCTGGTCATACTATAGAGTTAAATTATGATAGTTACATAGGATGTATATCTTCAATTCAAGCAGACTAAGGGCAATTTGGAAGTATTTAATGGTGTTAGGTTTTTAAAAAAAGTATTCAGAGATTAAATGAATGAGATTCCTTATAAGTGGTGGAAGAATTGTTTGATCCCGAGTAATGACAAACTTCTCTGATCTTTAATTAATGACAGAATTCTCTTACCCGTAAGTAATGACAGACTTCTCTGACCTTTAACTAAGGACCGACTTATTTGGCCCCTAATTAATGACATACTTCTCTGACCCCCTAATGAATAACGGCTTCTCTGACTCCTAATTAATAGCATACTTTTCCGACCCCAATTTAATGACAGACTTCTCTGACCCCTAATTATTGACAGACTTTTCTGACCCTTAAATAATGACATAATTTTCTGCTGCCAAATAATGACTGACTTTTCTGACCCCTAAATAGCAATGGCAGAATTTTCTAACCCCAGATTTTAAGTTTAAGATAATAATTATAATATTTATTCAAATTAGGTCAATAAATTACGTCAACGAAATTGGTTGGGAGGGGGGGGGGCTGAAAGTTGTAGATAGTATGAGGGGGGTCAGGCAAGGAGGGAGAGTAAGACTAGGAAGAAGTCATTAAAATGTGGAGGGGGGGTCAGACAAGGGGGCAGTCAGATAAAGGGGTGTGGCAGTCAAAGTAAGAACACGCTGCATTTTCTAGTTCGCTGTAATATAATATAATATATATATATATATATATATATATATATATAAATTTGACTAGATAAAAATTTGCAAAATGTTTATTATTTTATTGCTATAAATTGTCAAGCAAATTTTAATGACCAGGATGGTACAGACGATGTACTTTTATCTAATAACACTGTGAATATCCTTGTGGGTGCTGGGTGGCCGAGTGGTCTAAACTGAGCAAATCTCAAGTTGGTGGTCTGGAGTTCAATTCCAGCTAGAGCAAAAACACCACCAGCACCCCGGGTAGATGGGACTCGTTAACCTTGGACGGCAACTCATCTAAGAGAAGGAAACTCTGAAATCAAACCCGGAGATGGAGTCCCGAAAGGCGGATAACATTGATACAATGAAACATTCCGACAACTCCTGC
>CAXITT010000431.1:353663-371902 GCA_964033795.1 Lymnaea stagnalis
AACAAAAAAAAAAAAAAAAAAAAAAAAAAAAAATCCTCCCGCCAAAAAAAAAAATACCCAGCAGCTACTCTTTTTTGTATCCGTTACTTGAATAATTGTAGGACATGTACCGTAATAATTAAACACGCATGTGTAAAGACTGGACCAGCGTTCTTTACAATGTAGGTTTTGGTATTATTATATATAATGTTACTAAGGCTTACTAACTTCCCAAATCAGTTCAGGAACATCCCTTCAAAACACGTAGTGAAGCATGGGGTTATTTACTAGAACATTAATACAATGAATTACTTTCTTTTCGAGAGCAGGTTTTTTTTTTTCAAATTTACTGACATTCTCTGGACAGATCAAATAATAAAACTCAAAACCCTCTCCATTTGCTGAAAGGGAAGGTACTCTGTAGATTAATTTCAAAACCATCAATTAATTTCCTTTATACACACTTCACAGTGCAAACTCTCTGAGACACAGTCTGAGAGAGAGGCAGTTAAAAAGCTGCATGGGTAATGGGAGATCGGGTAGATAGCCCTACCCCCCCCCCCGTAAATTAACCAGACTCTCTGACGCCTGGGGCGTTCCTTGAATTTGCCACCCTTTGTTACGCACTGGCTTCTAATATGAGAAATTAATCTCCTATTTTAATTTTATTGGCTCGTTGTAAACAGTGCCTAACAAAGGACGATACCATAGAGTCAACAATATTAAAGATACGACACCCAAAACAGTTTCTAGTTACAATTAATAAGATTTATTAAGTCTTAAGATAATTACAAAAGAAAAGAAAATATAATGGCAATCTTCAACTTACAGTATGGTAGATCTTGTACCGGTACACAGTTAACACAGAATAATGTGCCAAAGAATAATGATGAAATGTGAGATAAACACATTTGTAAGAACACAAAGAACAATAAACGTGTCGTGAAGTTAATAAAACCTATTTAAATCTCCGTCTGGATCTCCCTCTCTGTCATTCCCTTATATAGGTGGGTCTACCCACGCGTAAGCCCTGCCTTCCAGAAGCTACTCAGCATTTGTTTACCTTTCTAGAACAATCGCAAACATTCTACAAAATACTAGGAGGCAGTCTTACAAGGTTTAATTGGAAAGGCGGTAGTCAACAAGATACATCAAACGAATAGGCCCCGCCCACAACAACCGCTAACGTCTGCTAGGGATCTAATTTGGGTCAAGCAAAATTCAAGCACGGGGAAATCGTGTAAAACGTTATACATAACACCCTTATTTTATAAAAAACACAAAACATATGATATACGCATCAAATAAAAACCATGTGTTAAATATACATACCGACAATGGTCGCCCCTTACAAAAAGTGGATGGCCGGGTCTCACTCCATCCATCCTCGCTCTTCCTACGTCAGTGTCATCTCCTTCTGAATAATTCTACCCAGTGTTGTGTAGTGACAGAGGTATCCGGATACAGAGGTGTCCAGTGACAGTGGTGTCCAGTGGTGTCCAGTGACAGAGGTGTCCAATCACAGAAAGATGTCTGCATAATTAACATTTCTTCTTACTTATCCCTTATATGGTTAAGTTGTTATAGATTTAATTAGTAAACTATTTTGAAAAATGCTAAAAGATGATTTTAACTACATAATTCCTAAAACTATTATTCTTTATTCGAGTCTTTTAAAATACTATTTAAACCCATGCATGAACTGGGACTAACTAGGTAGTTATTAAAGAAAATTGTACTTTTGAATGTGAACTATTCCAAAAAAGAGAAACAGTCTTTTTTGATGCCATAAGTAACTGATAACTTTTTGAAGTATTTGTTCTTGTCAGCAGATACGTCGCTTGTCCATACCCCGCTAGTTACGAATAAACCATAAAATAATGAGATGCAATGCAGTAAGTCCAGATACCAACCAAAGCCTTCAAACCAAAGAAATGATACAATCGCTAATGATTTCCTTCACTCATAAAGTCTAAGGGGGGGGGGGGGAAAGCTGTTTGACTTTGATTTCCACGTCCCTAGGCCCTTCAACTCAAATTTAAAATAAAAAAAAAAAAGACATAATTAATAGTTTTATCGCTGGAAAAAAGCCTTCAAACAAAAGAAAGGAAACAATGGGTAATGATTTCCTTCACTCATAAAGTCTAAGGGGGGGGGGGGAAAGCTGTTTGACTTTGATTTCCACGTCACTAGGCCCTTCAACTCAAAATTAAAATAAAGAATAAAAAGACATAATTAATAGTTTTATCGCTGGACACCTTTAGTACAAACAATAGTAAGTAAGTTCTTTAATGAAACATAACGTGTACTCAAGGCAGTGAGAGAGAGGGGGGTACCCGTCCCGGGTACCATCAACAGAGAGCACAAATAATAGTAATTTTCATGTAAAATATTTATATTAATGTATACTTTTGGCGAAAAGGGTACCTAATCTCCGGTGTTGCCCCGGGTGCAGCTTTTGTTCGCCACAGCCTGCTGCACCGATAGTAGACACAATAAAGGTTAACACGTTTAGTTTTACTCTTCAAAGAAACAATAAATATAAGTTTTAGAGAGAAAACTTGCCATTATCGTTACCACTTCTTAGTTAAAGTTAGAAACTTACGGTTATTGAAAACCGGGGGCAGATACATTTTAAATTTCAACTGATAAATATTGGTAGCCGTGTTTGAAAAGACAAAATTAATATTATGTTAAGCCAAACTAATCAGCACCATCGTTCCACAGCAGTATTTTGTAAGCAATGGACCCCGACTCAGTGGCGTAGCGAGATATTATGCCATCAGGGGAGGAATTGAGATTTGCCGCCCCCACCCCGAAAGCATATAGTGCTTTTTGGCACAGTCAAATCTGGAAATAACTAACCTTGGAATACCGCTGTCCCTGACATATACGCAAACTCGCCACGGGACCTAATAACTTTTCAACCATTAGATGAATCTGCAAATAGAAGCACTTTTCTTTCCGTCCTAACAGTTTGAGTGAGATCCAATTTTCCCTGCTTATATAAAAGTACGGGTAAGTCGCGGTGACTGGGAGGGGAGGGGGGAGAGAAAGAAATCAAATAAGCCGAAGACTCACTAGTCCGACCAAATTGAGGGCAGGGGTCTGGGGAGGAGGCCTTGATCAATTCAAAATACGTTGATTCTTTTTGTCGTGTACATGAATTTAGTTTTGCATCAATCAACAGTTTAAAATGGTACATCAACACATAGATGCTGTGAAATTTAAGGGTCCCTGGTTGTGTTTTTACAAATCTTTTTTTTTATTGTTACTAAATAGAAGAATTGGTTAATAATAATAATTTAAACTATAATATAATTAATTTAATTTAACTTCTTTATCAGTAAATGCTTTGTTAAAAGTTGCCAATACTGGCTCTTCATGTAACAATATAAAACATATAAATATATACTGTTGCCCTGATGCACCGAGTGAGTTGTTGCGGTCAGTAATATTAAGATCAGTGCCGAATGGCTACAGAAGCCGTTTATCAATACTGGAGATTCTGACTTTTAAATTAAAAAAATAAAAATTGCAAACATTTAATGGATCTACGGGTAAACTGTTCAATGTTTATTTCGTCTTATTTATTATTGTAATCATATTACCGTACATATTGAGTCCTTTATACCATGGAGCTCATGTGGACCACGCCCGGGCGTAATACAATCATTATGGACAATGCATAGACAGATGTGCCCAAGTGTTGTATTCACCCAGTGCCTCACACGACTTAATGAAGTCTTGATCCAACCATGCGTCTTGCCAAGTAAAAATTCAAAAGCAAACTTATGGCAATATTCAAGTGATTTTAATCGTGATGTTTTATGTACTATAAGAACAATGGAAACCACTTTTTTTGTATAAAAAATCCCCAGACCACATCTATTGTACAACAAATCCCCAGACCAAGTCTTTTGTACAACAAATCCCCAGATCACATCTTTTGAACAACAAATCCGCAGACCATGTCTTTTGTACAACAGATCCCCAGACCACATCTTTTGTACAAAAAATCCCCGACCATGTCTTTTGTACAACAAATCCCCAAACCACGTCTTTTGTACAAAAAATCCCCAGACCACGTCTTTTGAACAACTAATCCCCAGACCATATATTTTGAACAAAAAATCCCCAGACCACGTCTTTAGTACAACTAATCCCCGACCATATCTTTTGAATAACAAATCCCCAGACCAGTTCTTTAGTACAACTAATCCCCGACGACATCTTTTGAACAACAAATCCCCAAACCACGTCTTTAGTACAACTAATCCCCGACCATATCTTTTGAACAACAAATCCCCAGACCACATCTTTTGAACAACAAATCCCCAGACCACGTTTTTAGTACAACTAATCCCCGACCATATCTTTTGAACAACAAATCCCAAGACCACATCTTTTGAACAACAAATCCCAAGACCACGTCTTTAGTACAACTAATCCCCGAACATATCTTTTAAACAACAAATCCCCAGACCACGTCTTTAGTACAACTAATCCCCGACCATATCTTTTGAACAACTAATCCCCAGACCATATCTTTTGAACAACTAATCCCCAGACCACATCTTTTGAACAACTAATCCCCGACCATATCTTTTGAACAACTAATCCCCGACCATATATTTTGAACAACTAATCCCCAGACCATCTCTTTTGAACAACTAATCCCCGACCATATCTTTTGAACAACTAATCCCCGACCATATCTTTTGAACAACAAATCCCCAGACCACATCTTTTGAACAACTAATCCCCGACCATATCTTTTGAACAACAAATCCCCGACCATATCTTTTGAACAACTAATCCCCAACCATATCTTTTGAACAACAAATCCCCAGACCACATCTTTTGATCAACTAATCCCCGACCATATCTTTTGAACAAGTAATCCCCGACCATATCTTTTGAACAACTAATCCCCGACCATATCTTTTGAACAACAAATCCCCGACCATATTTTTTGAACAACAAATCCCCGACCATATCTTTTGAACAACAAATCCCCGACCATATCTTTTGAACAACTTAACCCCGACCATATCTTTTGAACAACTAATCCCCGACCATATCTTTTGAACAACAAACCCCATACCATATCTTTTGAACAACTAATCCCCGACCATATCTTTTGAACAACTAATCCCTAGACCAGATCTTTTGAACAAGAAATCCCCAGACCACATCTTTTGAACAACTAATCCCCGACCATATCTTTTGAACAACAAACCCCCAGACCACATCTTTTGATTAACAAATCCCCAGACCACGTCTTTAGTACAACTAATCCCCGACCATATCTTTTGAACAACAAATCCCCGACCGTATCTTTTGAACAACAAATCCCCGACCATATCTTTTGAAAAACTAATCCCCAGACCACATCTTTTGAACAACTAATCCCCGACCATATCTTTTGAACAACTAATCCCCGACCATATCTTTTGAACAACTAATCCCCAGACCACATCTTTTGAACAACAAATCCCCGACCATATCTTTTGAACAACAAATCCCAAGACCACATCTTTTGAACAACTAATCCCAAGACCACATCTTTTGAAACCTAATCCCCGACCATATCTTTTGAACAACTAATCCCCAGACCACATCTTTTGAACAACAAATCCCCAGACCATATCTTTTGAACAACTAATCCCCGACCATATCTTTTGAACAACAAATCCCCGACCATATCTTTTGAACAACAAATCCCCGACCATATCTTTTGAACAACAAATCCCCAGACCACATCTTTTGAAAAACTAATCCCCAGACCACATCTTTTGAACAACTAATCCCCGACCATATCTTTTGAACAACTAATCCCCGACCATATCTTTTGAACAACTAATCCCCAGACCACATCTTTTGAACAACAAATCCCCGACCATATCTTTTGAACAACAAATCCCAAGACCACATCTTTTGAACAACTAATCCCAAGACCACATCTTTTGAAACCTAATCCCCGACCATATCTTTTGAACAACTAATCCCCAGACCACATCTTTTGAACAACAAATCCCCAGACCATATCTTTTGAACAACTAATCCCCGACCATATCTTTTGAACAACAAATCCCCGACCATATCTTTTGAACAACAAATCCCCGACCATATCTTTTGAACAACAAATCCCCAGACCACATCTTTTGAACAACTAATCCCCAGACCACATCTTTTGAACAACTAATCCCCGACCATATCTTTTGAAATACAAATCCCCAGACCATATCTTTTGAACAACTAATCCCCGACCATATCTTTTGAACAACTAATCCCCAGACCATATCTTTTGAACAACAAATCCCCGACCATATATTTTGAACAACTAATCCCCGACCATATCTTTTGAACAACTAATCCACGACCATATCTCTTGAACAACAAATCCCCAGACCACGTCTTTAGTACAACTAATCCCCGACCATATCTTTTGAACAACAAATCCCCATACCACATCTTTTGAACAACGAATCCCCAGACCACATCTTTTGAACAACTAATCCCCAGACCACATCTTTTGAACAACTAATCCCCGACCATATCTTTTGAACAGCAAATCCCCAGACCATATCTTTTGAACAACGAATCCCCCGAGCACTTCTTTTGTAAAGCAGATCTCTAGGAGCGGAATAAAGTAAAGTCATTAAAATTATTATTTTAATACTAGATATAGCCCTCCAAACATTGGCGACAGCAGTACGTGAACTTCCCATCTGCTAAAGTAACTTGACAAAACTTGAACTCAAGTAACGCGCATTTAAGAATCTAATTTTTGCTACACCCTTTTCTCCATGATAAGTCACTGATAACTTTTTATTTCACACCCATGAACTATATAATAATAATAATAATAATAATAATAATAATAAAGTTTATTTGAAAAACACTCTTCCTCCCCAAAAGCTCGAAGCGCGGTACAAAGTCAACCATATTTAAAATAAAAATAAAAACAATCTATAGTTTACCACATTTAAAAAACAGACGCAACAACATAAAACTACATACGTGTAACATGTACGTTACGTCCGAGCTCTCACTTGCAGGCGTTAATTTACAACTATCTCTTCCTCACATTTATAAGATGGAAGTCCTTGGTAAACACAACTAATTTTAATGCAGCAGCTGAACATATGTACACTTTTTACATAAGAAACATATCAATAAAAATACACTCCAGCCATCTTTCCTTGCTCGTACCTACACACACTCTCTTGTTCTCTATCACGTGATCTCTTTTTAAACAAATCATTCTTCTCACGTGACATTCACCCCCCTTCTTCAAAAAAAATGTTTTATTCTTAAAACATTTTGGGTTATAATACAACAAAATTAAACTTAATTAAGATATTCATTGCAATTTAACAATTCTTGTTTTGCAAAAATGAAATGCTTACAATATTTAGATATAGAAATCACGAAAGAAAAATCTACAGAATTTTAACAGTCTGTACTAAAATTAAAACAAACTGACATTCTAACATTCTATCTGTAATGTTGTGTAATTCAAATAACTTGTAATAAGCATGACACATAAAATTAAATATATCATATGATAGAACTCAAAATTTTTTATTGCTTATCATTTCTTTTGTGAATCTTAACACCAAGACAGTTTGTTTTTCTTTCTTATTCCATTTACATAATGTCTGTATTTGTTGTCATTCTGCTTAGAATGTCTGCAAGAACATTGTCTTTTCCTTTAACAGATTTTATGTCAAATTTGTAATCTGCTAATAGCATTGCCCAACGGTTGACTTTTGCGTTGCTTATTCTCTTCTTGTTGAATGCTTCTAATGGTTTGTGGTCTGTCAGTAGAGTGAATGTTTTACCTAGCAGGTATTTTTGCAGTTTCTGTAGAGCCCATACTATGGCCAGACATTCTCTCTCTATCGTGCTATAGTTCTGTTCAGTTTTTGTCAAATTCCTGCTCAGGTATTGTATTGGATGAAGAACACCATCATGCTCTTGCATAAGGCAGGCTCCTAATGCAATACATGATGCATCAGTTGAAACAATGAAAGGTTTGTCACATTGGGGTGTGACTAAGATAGGTTTCTTTCTAAATGCTTGTTTAATTTTTTCTAATGCCTTGAAGCAATCTTCCGAAAATTGAAATCTTCTAACATCTGTGTGTTTTGTGATTTCTGTCAGTGGGTGAACAATCTCAGCATAGTTTTCAATAAATGGTCTGTAGAAATTGCATAATCCCAGCAGGGCTTGAACTTGCTTTTTTGATTTTGGGATTGACAAATTGAATATCTTATTTTCATTCTCTGTAGTGGGAGTGACTTTACCTCCTCCTATTCTGTATCCCAGAAAATCAATGGATTTCTTTCCAATGTTTATTTTCTCAGGTGAGATTGTAACATTATGTTCCTTGAGTCTATTTAGTACAGCTTCAAGTGTATGTATGTGCGTTTCCCAATCTTTAGTATGGATGCATATGTCGTCGACATAATGTACAACATTTGGGATTCCTTGTAACATCACTTTCATAAATCTACTAAAAGTAGCTGTACTGTTGACTAATCCGAATGGCATCACTAACCATTCATACACTTCATCCATGGCTATAAATGCAGTGTATTAGACAGAGGTAGGATCCATGTTGATTTGCCAAAAACCTCTATTTAAATCGAATGTAGTGAATATTTTGGAATTACCAATTCTGTCTACAATATCTCTTGGATCTCCTATGGGTTCATGGTCTAATTTTGTGATATTGTTCAATTGTCTGTAATCACAGCATAGACGAATTTTTCCATTCTTCTTCTTGACTATCACAGTTGGTGAGGTATAGTTAGCTTCAACTGCTTTTCTGATTTTGTTCTCTTTGAGAAGATAGTCAATTTCTTGTTTTACAGTGTCTCTATAAGCCATTGGAATAGGATATACCTTAGTTTTGAATGGTTCATGTTCTAGCAGTTGTATTTTATGAGTCACCGTTTTTGTGTTTCCTGTTTCTTTTGTGATGACCCCTTTGTAATTTTGAAAAATTTTCATCACCCTATTTTTCATAATGTCTGGTATGTCAGATGATATGATTTCTATGTTGGTGCTCTTCTTTTTCATTGCGTCCATATCATTGTCATTATTCTCTTTGCTGATGATATTTACTGTTTGTGTTTCTCCTTTATTGTCACCATATGCTCTTAGTTTATCAATGTGCAGTTTTTTCACATGTCCTTTGATATTGACATTATATGTGACATCACTAAGTTTGTCCTCAATCTTGTAGGGACCTTGCCATGTGATTTCATTCTTTGAATTTGGCAATAACACTAATACTTGTTGTTCTGGCTCAAATGTTCTTAATTGTCTGTGTTTATTTTTAATTTCTCTATGTCTTGTACTTTGCTTGATTAGTCTTTGTTTTGCTGTTTCAATACTGTATAATATCTTATCTCTGGTTTCAGACATTAATTGATATCTGTCCTGAATGGCATCTTGCTTGCTTATAAGTCTTTCTTTGAAATTTCTTAAAGGACTTGCAGGGTTTTGACCAAACATTAATTCAAAAGGACTAAAGCCTGTGCTTTCATGCTTGCTGCTGTTATATGCAAATAACACTAAAGGTAGATATTCATGCCATTTGTCTTCATGATCAATTGTAACTTTTGCTAGCATGTTTTTGATTGTTTTGTTCAGTCTTTCAATTACTCCATTTGATTGTGGATGGTAAATTGTGCTGTACACTTGTGTAATGTCCAGCATTTTCATAATAGCTTGTGTCATCTGTCCTTTGAATTGGCTGCCATTGTCTGAAAGTATGGTTTGTGGAAAACCATATCTGCTGAAAACATTGAGCAGTGAAGTGCATATATTTTCTGCATCTATTTTTTTCAGTGGAACAGCTTCAGCCCATCTGGTTGCTATGTCCACTATGGTAAGAGCATAACTATGTTTTTTCTTTGACATTCTCTTGAATGGTCCTATTAAGTCTATGGCAATTTTCTCAAACAGGAAGTTTGCCTTGTCAGACGACTGTATTGGCGCTGTGTGTTTTCCATCTCTGGGATTGTGTCTTAAACACACTGTACACTTCTTAATGTATTCTTTTATCTGTTTACTCATTTTAGGCCAATAAAAGTTTTCTGCTATTGTAGCAATTGTTTTCTTGGCGCCCATATGCCCACCTAAAGGACTATCATGTGTCATTTTTATAATAGATTCCTGTAATTTCTCAGGCATAACTATTCTTTTATATTTTCCTGCTTGTGCAATGTTTATCAATATGCCCTTATCTAGTTTATACTGTTTATTGTGGCCTGTTTCATTGTCTTTGCTGAGTTTCATTTTTATTTCATTTATTGCTTTGTCTTCTTCTTGAAGTTTCTTGAAATCTTGTTTTGATATAAGTTGGCTTCCCATGGGAATGTTGTATTCAACTTCAATATCTAATTTTTCTTTTCTTTTCATGGAGGCTCTGGTTTGTACACTAGCACACAGTTGATTGTTGTCACACCATGCTTTGAACATTTCATCTGAATTGTCAACAACACCTTCAATGTTTCCAATTATGAGATCACAAATGGCATCTTTTAAAACTCTGGCACGAACTTCACCTTGAAACCAGGGTGAGTTGATGTTAAGAGTAGCAGTTTTACAATCTCTCTTTGTGCCATCAGCCATTAATAATGTGTCTTGTTGACCATCATATTCATTTTCTTGTACCATTCTGCTGTGTACAACAATTGTTGTGCATCCAGAATCTCGTAGACACATGCATTTCCTATTATTGATATATACTGGGTAAAATTTAAGTTTCCCATGACTATCCATTGTGGCCACAGTATCACTTAATCTTGTTGCTTCTTGTTTCGTTCTTTCTGTATCCTTCAAATCTTGGTAGTCATTCCTCCTCCATGACTGATCATAATCTCTGAATCTGGAGTTATGGTTGTATCTGCCTCTCCATGATTGTCTACCTTTGTTTTCAAAATGACCTTGTCTTGATCTTTCTTCTGTTTTCCTACTTATAGGGCTTGCATTAGGTGATACTCTGTTTGGTTCTCTTTTATTGTGGTAACAGTGTTTCGCCATGTGTCCTGGCTTGTTACAGTACCAGCAAATAGTATTTCTATTGCCTGAGTTTGGAAGACTCTGGTTTCTCATTCCTTGTCTTTTTTCTGGTCTTTTATTTTGCATTGCAGCAAAGATGTCTTGTCTTCTATCCATTTCTACATCTGGATGAGAGTCTTTGAATGTTCGTAATGCATTTGTTAATGCTGCTTGAGTACGAATCTTCTTATCAGTTAAGTATGTGAAAAGAGTTGGTGTTGCATCCTCCAGGAATTTGTCAATTAACACCATGTCTAGTATGGCCTTTGGATTGCTTGTATCAATTGCTGTAAGTTCTAGCCATTTTGTCAATTTAACTTGAGCTTCGTGTACTATGATCTGTGGATCTTTATCCTTCTTGATTCTTATTTCATGGAATTCTTTTCTATAATCATTTTCTGACTTCCCGAAATGACATAGAAGTGCTTTTTTGACATTTTGATATATGATTTTGTCTTCTTTAGCTATACTGTTGTAAGCTTCAAAAGCATCTCCTGTTAGTTGAGTCATTAATTGTGTTGACCAATCTTTATCATCATAACCTTTTATAGCCATTATGGATTCAAAGTAGTCTAGATAGACATCCATTTTTTATTTTTTGGCATCATATTTTCTTACTTTGATTGTATCCCTTGGTGTTGACTTTTCATTTGAGTCATTACCAGGATTGAAACTTTTGCTCTGCAACTCAATTTGTAGTTTTAAATTGTCATTTTTAAGTTGTTCAAGTTCCCTTCTTGCAACTCTTTCTTCTCTTTCAATTATTAGCTTTTGTTTCTCTTCTTCTTTAGCTTCTTTTTGCTTTTGCTTCTCTTTTTCTTCAGCTTCTTTTAGCTTTTGCTTCTCTTCTTCTTTAGCTTCTTTTTGCGTTTGCTTCTCTTTTTCTTCAGCTTCTTTTACTTTCTCTTCAATGAAAGCTCTCATTTCTTTCCCAGTTAATCCTATTTTTTCTGCTATGGCAGTGAATTCTTTATATAAATCCATTGTTTATTTGCGTTATGTGAGTTAACAACTTAGTGATCAATGTAAGTGCAATGTATCAATACACTCTATGTAATACAAAATCATATAAAATGCATATATTATGTCAATTAATTAATTCATGAATTATGCAAAGTATAAAAATTCTAAATTCTACATTCAAAAAATATATATGTTAAAAAAAATTGTTGATTAATATTGAGTGGTACATTTAAGTGATACATTTAAGTGAATCCATTAAATTAAATTTTGACAAAATGAGGCAACAAAGCATCCACACACGGGATCTTAATTATACTAAGCATATACGCTCCCTCAGGTTGACAAAATACATCCGATGGTTCGAAATTTTGAGTCAGATAATCCGCTAAGTGAAGTTTTCTGATTATTGAAATAGTTTTAGACACTCTAGTTTAGTCCATTGATCCGAATTGTCTCACAGTTCTCATACAATGAAATGAATATATCCAAATGAAGTTCTTCTGTTCTGTTTGTAATTCACTAATATTAATTGTTAATTGTCACAAACAATTTATTGATACGTTAATTATTATTCACTGATTTAAATGATTGTCCATGCCATAGTGACAGTACATATTCCATGGTCCATAGCCTCTATAAATATCCAATTGTGTCGTGTTTACTGTTTACTTCAAATGTGTAGTTGGTACTGGTAACTCTCTGTTGTAACTGCGTGACCCAGATTCATGCACTACGTAGTGTGCTTGTTTACAGCCTACACCGTGCTGTGTAGCGTTGTAATGACAAAGCTGACAGTGTTGCTGTGTGACGTAGGTTTACACGACGCTCTCTGCTTATGTAGGTCAGTCCTTGAACTGGACTCTCGACACGATCGTTGATTAATAAATGTCTAACTCTAGACCTCTAATATATCATAAACTTCATCAGTTTATGCACTGCTGCATGCGACTTTTAATATTCACAAGTTTCTTCATATAATGAACTCGTTCCTTTTAATTTCACTTGCCACAAAATTTGAGCACGATGCTGTCCCGTGTCTCAAAAGTAGGAAAGACTTGATAATTGAATTATCCTTTTCTTCAGAATAATGTACGTGTTCACACTATTCAATAGCGACTGTAGATAAACCAACTACAGATACTTGAACTTTCAATTTTTGCCGTAGAGCAAATCTTCTTTTAGTAGGTACTTTGTTTTCAAAATTCAGCTGCACTCACCATGTCATTGTGTTACCGACTATACCGCCATCTTGACTTCTTGACCTCTTGACTTCTGACACCAAAATGTAACATGTACGTTACGTCCGAGCTCTCACTTGCAGGCGTTAATTTACAACTATCTCTTCCTCACATTTATAAGATGGAAGTCCTTGGTAAACACAACTAATTTTAATGCAGCAGCTGAACATATGTACACTTTTTACATAAGAAACATATCAATAAAAATACACTCCAGCCATCTTTCCTTGCTCGTACCTACACACACTCTCTTGTTCTCTATCACGTGATCTCTTTTTAAACAAATCATTCTTCTCACGTGACAATACGAGCATACCAAGTCAAAGTCTTTCATCCCGTTTCAACCATAAGCAACACAGGCCAATATACATTAACTGAAAAAGATGGTAGATAGCAACACCCCAGAAGGTGTTTGCAAAATAGATGTGTTTTTAAATCAGTTTTAAAGGACTCCAGTGTCTGGCTGTTTCTGAGAGCGACTTGAAAGGATTTCCAAATTGTTGGGCCGTCAAATGCAAAAGTGCGCTTTCCGTAAGTCTCAAGGCGAACACACGGTATCGATATTTTGCCACTATGGGATGAGTGGAGCTCTCTAGTGGGTACATAAGGCGTCATGAGTGCTTTGAGATAAGATGGCGCCAGGTCATGTAAGCAGCAGTAGCACAAAGTTGCAATTTTGTACTCTATGAGAGCGCGGACCGGCAGCCAGTGCAGCTCCCTCAGAAGTGTTTAAGCATGGTCGAATTTGAGTTTGCGAAGAACAATGTGAGCCGCATTATTCTGTGCTCTTTGAATTTTATCCAGGAGCGTAGCTGGGAGACCCACCATGATAGCACGTGAAGATGGTGCACTTTTCAAGTGACGATGGCGCACACTTCATGTGAAATGGTGCACACGTCACTTGACGAAATTACAAGACCTGTAAATTTTCATTTATGACGATGAACAGATGCCTTTTACAGCCAATCATCTCTCTCCACGCATCAGGATAACCCACGGGAACATCATATGTGGATGATAAAGCTTGGCACCAATAGCGCCTCAAGAGTTGTCCTAGATCAGCGTTTCCCAAACAGTTAAGTTTCATGGACCGGTGGACAAGTTTTGAAACTGCACCAGGGACCGGTGCCAGATTTATTCATTACATTTTCTTTCTATTTAAACATCAAAATTCATGTTCTATGGACCGGTAACGTAAGGCTTGCGGACCGGTGCCGGTCGACGGACCACCGTTTGGGGAACGCTGCCCTAGATGACAGCTTTTTTTTCCAGTTCGCTCCCTTTTTTCATCCCAATATTTCTCTATAACTGGGTCAGAAAAATTATACCCAATGCACTGTATAGAACTGAGCCAATTTTATCAGAATTCCAGTATCTCATAAATGTGTAGTAGTTGATGGTCAAATAAAATTGCGCCTTGCGTCCTTTAATCACTGTCTTTATGTTACAATTGGCCTAAAATGTCGCCCTACCATACTTAGAGAAAAAAGATAACAATTGATGGACTGCATAAAAAAGTACCAAGAGGGTTGGATCACCCTTTCGCTCCTCCCCTTCTTACATCACTAGACCCACTCATTTTATGACAAGTCAAATGATCATGAATTTTTGAACACCTGCCACAAACCAATGAAGAATGGAAAAAAACGGAAAGACCCGTTTACAGAGCATTTGCACATTTCCCAGGAAAAGAGACTTAAAACCTAAATATGTGCAGTGGGCAGTCTGGGTTTTAATCACTCTTGCCGCCACTATATTGTCAGGTAGACTTAGTTTACATTGCTGCTAACGATATCTGACTTTCATAAAGATGTCATCTTTGCACGGAGCAACTAAACAGGTAAATTAACTTTTTTAAAATTTCTGAACATTGCCTTAGAGTTAAAATTAAAATGTTACAATTGTGTACATATTGATCGACAAGGACACAATGTCATTTTAGAAACAACACGTCATTCTGGTAACTGTTCGAAGCCAGATAAAGCACTACCTTAGTTCTGAGCCAGATAAAGCACTACCTTAGTTCTGAGCCAGATAAAGCACTACCTTAGTTCTGAGCCACCTAAAGCACTACCTTAGTTCTGAGCCAGATAAAGCACTACCATAGTTGTGAGCCATTTAAAGCACTACCTTAGTTGTGAGCCAGATAAAGCACTACCTTAATGTGAGCCAGATAAAGCACTACCTTAGTTGTGAGCCAGATAAAGCACTACCTTAGTTCTGAGCCAGATAAAGCACTACCATAGTTGTGAGCCAGATAAAGCACTACCTTAGTTCTGAGCCAGATAAAGCACTACCTTAGTTCTGAGCCAGATAAAGCACTACCTTAGTTCTGAGCCAGCAACTGAAGTAAATATTTTTAAACAAAAGTTACTGAGCAAGGCCGCCAACTACTGTTGGTAAAGATTGGAAGACTCACCGGTAGAATCGAAGAGTTCAGTCAAGGAACAGACTTTTTTGAAAAAACAGTTGAAAGAAATTAGGAATTATGAGGAGGTCGTGTTCAAAGCCACGTCACATTGCAAGATCTTATGAGCAATTTGGTCTTTGATGAATGAACCTTAGTTCTGAGCCAAATAAACAGACACGCAAAAGTTCAATATATTTCTAATGTTTTATTATTGTATCAAAATATACGTTGCCATATATAAAAAAAAAACCTTATTAATCGTTATGATTATTCTCATACTTGTACTGACAGACATAGATTTGTCTAATTTTATAATCATAGATTAGCTTAAAAGGTAAATGAGCTCTATAAAAATGTCAACACTAATTTGATCTAAGACAGTAAGATGAATGAAAATAAAGAATTCAATAGAGCATTGAATGAGGGAACTGATGGCAATGTGCCTGACACGTCACCCATCTTAAAATAATCTTCGTAAATTCCCGATTATTCTCCTCGGGAAAACATCCCTGAGATCACCACAGCTGCTGCACGCACGGAATCAAGCACAAAACGTTATTTTCAAAGCTTATCAGCTTGTAACAGATTTCGGTGGAAAATTAGGTTCCGTAACCGTTATAAAAAATCATAGTATGGGAAGTAATCAGAGATATAAAAAACAAACACACAAACAAGCAAATAAACTCATCAAGCCTTAAATCTTAAAACAATTGACTGTTTTGATAATCCTAATCGAATACTGGGAATGATACTGTCTGTTCTGACAGGTACGAAGTGTGTCATCAAAACGAAAGTACATGATCATGAAAGGTCGGCCTATTTGGTATCAACCAAATGGCATGCTGACCTGGAGTTCATTGATATTTCAGTTTGAAATAGGGAAGGGCAATTAAAATTATTATTACAATTATTTTAAAGATTTGTAAATATCTATTTAACAATTGTATCATTAAAAACATAATCCAGATATTCGAAGTGGAAACGTTTGTTTACTTTCACTTATGGTTATTGCCCTTGCTGTCGACTGGATTCGAAGTCTTATAATTTCATTGCCACGTTGTTATTACAATACTTACGAAATGAATGATTTTCCAAGCCAACCTAATTGGGCTAAGATTTAAAATTTACTAGTTATAATAACTGTCATCCTAATGCTTTCACATATTGAATATTTGTTATATGTCAGCTAATCGAAAATGCTAATACTTTTTTTAAATAAAAAATGTGTAGTTAAAATTGTGTAGTTAAAATTGTAAGTATTTGAGAAACGCAATTAAGTTTTTTAAAAATGTTTTACAGCCCCAAATTTTACAGTAAATGTGTTATTTAAAAGAATTCTATTGATATATACTTCCTCAGAGTACGATGGCGGCAAGTCCTCTCGTTCTGGTTCTTCTGGGGAAGACTGGAATGGGGAAAAGCTCCACAGCCAACACAATACTTCAAAACAGAGAATTTAAAGCTGCAAGTCACACGACTTCATGTTCGATGGTAGTGAGCGAAGGGCTAGAGAAAGAAATTAGAGGACAAATATTACACATCTGTGACACTCCTGGCGCATTTGAAACGCAACGTGGAAATGAAAATATTACATGCGAACAAAGAACTTGTCAGATTGTGGACGATATATTTAGAATATTCCACGATAGTGGGGTGCACGCATTTGTTCTAGTTTTCAGTTATGTCGACCCTAGGTTTACAGAAGAGGACAAAAGAACAATTAAAATTTACAAAGAGATACTGGGTGAGGATTTCATTTCAAAACATGGTATCATTGCATTCACTCACGGAGACAATTTTGATAAAACAGAACATATTCACTTCTCATCGTGGTGCGCTAGTCAAGTGGGAACTTTGAAAGATCTACTGAATGAATGCGGCAACAGGGTTGTTCTGATGTATAATTCAACTGATGAAGAGTATCAGAATAAATGTAAAGAAAGTAGCGAAGAAATCATTAACCTTGCAACCGAACTCAAAGATAGAACAAACATCCCTGCCTATAGTTGGGATGATTACAATAAGCGTAAAACCTCACGCATAAAACTGGTTTTGAAGTCAAAGAAGTTAATGGACGAATTCGACAAGAAGATACTGAAACTGTCAATGAAAGTTACTCGTTTCCAACTAAATATTTCTGAAAATGGACGCCGACTTCTGCTAGTAGAAATTGGAACACTTACTGGTCAAATTGAAGCATTAAGCCAAGGGACAGACTTCTTTAATAAACAGTTGAAAGATATTGGGTGTTTACAGTCGACTGTAAGCAATGCAAAACAATGTCCAATCCTATGATCAATAGACTCACCAACAAGTATGAAAAAAAAGCTGGGAAAAAAACAACAAATGAATAAATATACAAATATCAATACATATTAATGTTCGAAAATAAAATTTCTAAAGTAGAGAAATCACCAAAATCCAAGAAGAAAACGACTCGTAGATAGACAGACAGATAGATAGATAGATAGATAGATAGATAGATAGATAGATAGATAGATAGATAGATAGATAGATAGATAGATAGATAGATAGATAGATAGATAGATAGATAGATAGATAGATAG
>CAXITT010000431.1:372221-388149 GCA_964033795.1 Lymnaea stagnalis
ATAGATAGATAGATAGATAGATAGATAGATAG
The DNA here is from genome assembly GCA_964033795.1 of Lymnaea stagnalis. Lineage (NCBI taxonomy): Eukaryota > Metazoa > Mollusca > Gastropoda > Lymnaeidae > Lymnaea > Lymnaea stagnalis. The sequence continues at coordinate 372,254 of CAXITT010000431.1, forward strand.
ATAGATAGATAGATAGATAGATAGATAGATAGATAGATAGATAGATAGATAGATAGATAGATAGATAGATAGATAGATAGATAGATACATAGATAGATACATAGATAGATACATACATAGATACATAGATAGATACATACATAGATACATAGATAGATACATACATAGATACATAGATACATAGATATAGATCTATATGTCTGTCTGTGTGCCGGTCTGTCTGTATGTCAATAAATATACCAATCCAATACGAGATCCAATCTAGTTGCTGTTGACTGCCATCCCACCAAAACCTCTCCACCTTTCAGCAACAAACGGCTACTCATCCCCTCATTCAACGCCCAGTCACTTGGCTCTTATGAGAAACGCATCAAAGTCTCCGAATTTATCACTGATAGGCAGATTGACATTCTGTTTATCCAGGAGACCTGGTTTCGGCTGATTGGCGATGAGGGGAAGTGCACCGATCTCGCTCCATCTGGCTATTCTGCCAGATCATTTCCCTTTTCAACTCGCGGTGGACGCCTTGCTGTTATATATATAGGGACACGTTGTCCCATCAAAGAGCTTTTGTCACAGACCTCCCATTCGTCCATACATCTTTTGAGGCAGTTCAATTTACCCTGTCAGTGCCCCAACAGAACGTTCATTTAATGTGCTTATTTCGCACCTTCCCTAGTAAGAAAAATAAATTGACCGACTCAGTGTTTCATCGAGAATTCCCAGATTTTATTGACCACTGCAACACATTGGCCGGGACTTACATTGTACTAGGTGACACGAACTTTCATTTCGATCAACCACAGCACCCTTCCACTTCTAAGAGTTGGATCTTTTGGATTTTTTCAGTCTTCAGCAATCAGTCGACCAACCGACTCATAATCGTGGACATATTCTTGATTGGGTGCTACATAGACCTCAAGATGGTTTAGTTAGATCTGCTTCAGTCACTCAGGAGCTGTCCTCTGACCACTTCTGTATTATTTGTGAGTTTAATGTAAGGGCCCCCAAACCTCTCCCTCAGTTTAGGCAGGTCCGCAATCTGCGAACTATAAACAGGGATGCCTTTAAGCATGACCTGAGTTTAGAAGTGTCCCCCACCCTCTGCCCTGCATTGGAAAAACTAGACCGTGCATTGTGCGCTGTGCTTGAACGGCACGCCCCTGTCAGCCGCCGGATTCTTAGGTTAACGCGGTCAGTTCTCTGGTATGCGACCATAAGGGAGGAACTACGCGGTGCCAAGAAAGAGCGGCGTAGTGCGGAAAAAAAGTGGTTGAGGTCAGTGGTTGTGGTTTTAAAGCAGATCTTTTCCGCTGTCAAGAAGCGTGTCACTCAGATTGTTTGTCGTGCTAAGACTTCGTATTTTAGCCAAAAGATAACAATGGGTAAAACCAGCAGGTAGTTGTTTGATGTTTGTAGCCACCTTAGAGAGAGTAACAAAGGAACTCCTCTTCCTTCAGTATTTCCTTTGCCCCAGCAACCAGATATTTTCAGTGATTTCTTTACATGCAAAGTTGCGAGCATTCGCGCTGAGCTTGATCGTTTTGATGCACCAATCTCTTGATTTGCCTCCTTTTTCCTTGTCTTACTTCACATTTCGATATTTTTAAATCTGTTTCAGAACTTGAGGTCAAAAGTATAATTTTAAAATCTAAACCTACGTCATGTTATTTGGATCTCATCCCACCTCGCTGTTGGTTGAGTCATTAGATCATTTGCTCATAACGATAACCCACATAATCAATGAAAGTTTGTCTTCTTGCACTGCTCCCCTCTTTGTAAATCAGCTGTAATCCAACCATTGCTTAAGAAGCCTGGTCTGAATGAAACTAATTTAAAAAATTATCTAACTTATCATTTTAATCTAAAGTTATTTAAAAAGTAGTTCTAAAACAATTTGTTGCTTATTTAATTGACCACTCTCTTCTCAGTTCTAATCAGTCGGCCTATAGACATTTCCACAGCACAGAGACGACTCTCTTGAGAGTGACCAATGACCTCTGGCTCGCATTGGACAGTGGTGATATCTCCATCCTGATCCTCTTAGACCTCAGTGCGGCCCTTGACACTGTTGACCATGTAATCCTTTTCAAAACTCTGGAAAATTACTTTGGAATTTCTGGCTCAGTTTTGGCTTGGTTTAGGTCCTACCTCTCTGATAGAACGCAGGCGGTCTCTGTCGATGTTTGTCTCTCAGGCAGTGCTGATTTGGTGTACTGAGTGCCATAGGTGTCCTTTTTAGGCCCGATTCTAATTACATTGTATACCAGACCACTGCTCTTCTTGCTTGGGAGGCCTGCTGTTGAGAGCCAGTCATTTGCAGATGACACGCAGCTATACTAGCATAACCATCCAGACTTTGTGGGGGTGCATTAATGATGTCAAGTCATGGATGACACTCAGCAAATTGAAGCTTAATGATGACAAAACGGAAGTACTCTTCATTCACAATCACACATTATCCTCTACCTCAACTCTTCCTACCTCATTTCAAGTAGGTAACCCCCGACATACGGTTTACACCCTCTGCTAGGAATCTTGGTTATATTCTTTCTAACAACATGTCTCTCGATAAACTAATATCTCACATTTGTCGTTTAGCATCCACCACTATCCACCAGATCAGCTCCATACGCCACTACCTCACAGTTAACGCTAGAAAAACTCTAGTCTGTACTCTTGTTCTATCTCGCCTTGACTATTGCAACTCTCTTCTGTGAGGTTAACCAAAACACTGCAAAGAAAAACTGCAGAAAGGTCAAAACTCAGCTGCTAGGCTAGTTTTAAAGGCAAAAAAACGTGATCACGTCACTGCACTACTCCATTTCCTTCATTGGCTACCTATACAGGCACGCATCGAATACAAGTTGTCTGTTCTCTGTTAGAACTTTTTCTTCGATTTCTGCCCTTCCTATCTAACCGAACTTCTTTCTGTCTATTCACCCCTTCGACAGCTTCGCTCTTCTGCAGACACGCGTATTCTGTCCGTTTCCAAGACACACACTAAAACTTATGGTGAACGATCTTTCTCTTTCTGCGCCCCAAACAATGAAATTCTTTCCCATTACACATACGCAATATACCAACCACTCAGGCCTTCAAAACTGCACTCAAAGCACATCTTTTTAAATTATACTACCCTGAGTGATTCCCCTCCTCTGTCCGATAAACGATCTTACTGGCTGGCTTCCATGGTTTGCATTGTAAAAGTTATGTGTTGAGGTGGGTGAATATAAATTTTTTTTTGCTGTTCTTTATTTCATAAATGTATTTTATTTTAATGTCATGATTATGTCTCTTTTGATAACATTTTTATGTACAGCGCAGTGAGCTATATAAGACCCCTTATTATTATTATTAATTTATCTTTTTAATATGGTTGAATTTGTACAGCGCTTCGAGCTTTTGGGGATACTAATATTATTATTATTATTATTATTATTATTATTATTATTATTATTATTATTATTATTATTATTATTATTATTATTATTATTATTATTATTATTATTATTATGCATTTGTGTTATCACGTATGGACTACTGAAATGCTCTCATGGTGGGTCTCCCAGCTACGCCCTGGATAAAATTCAAAAAGCACGGAATAATGCGGCTCGCATTGTTCTTCGCAAATGCAAACTCGACCAAGCTAAAACACTTCTGAGAGAGCTGCATTGGCTGACGTCCACGCTCGCATAGAGTACAAAATTGCAACGTTGTGCTGCCGCTGCTTACATGACCTGGCGCCATCTTATCTTAAAGCACTCATGACACCTTATGTACCCACTAGAGAGCTCCGCTCATCCGATAGTGGCAAAATATCGATACCGAGTGTTCGCCTTGAGACTTAGGGAAAGCACACTTTTTGCATTTAACGGCCCAACAATTTGGAACGCCCTTCCAGTCGCTCTCAGAATCAGCAAGACCCTGGAGTTCTTTAAAACTGAGTTAAAACACATCTTTTTCGCAAATACCTTCTGTGGCGATGCTATCTACCATCTTTTTCCAGTTAATGTATATTGGCTTGTGTTGCTTATGGTTGAAATGGGATGAAAGACATTGACTTGGTATGCTCGTATATAGCTTTATTTTGTTGAAAATTGAATTTGTTGTAAAAATAGTTTGCCTTTGATATTCATTTCTATAACTAAGCAAATGAACTTATGTTTGTTAACGGCATTGATTTTCTTAATTGGTTAAACGAGAATATAACATCTATTATTCACTTAAAAATATACACACCATATTTTCTACCCCCGATATATATTTACCTAAGAAGGTTAAGTATTTATCAAATTAATTCAGAGGCTCATCTTGTGCTGCCTTGTGCTGCCTTGTGATGCCTTATGCTGCCTTGTGATGCTTTGTACTGCCTTGTACTGTACTGCCTTGTGTCTCCCTGTGCTGCATTGTGCCTCCCTGTTCTGCCTTGTCCGCCCTGTGCTGCCTTGTGCCTCCCTGTACTGCCTTGTGCTGCCTTGTGCTGCCTTGCGCTGCCTTGTGCTGCCTTGTGCTGTCTTGTGCTGCCTTGTGCTGCCTTGTGCTGCCTTGTGCCACCTTGTGCTGCCTTGTTCCGCCTTGTGCTGCCTTGTGCCACCTTGTGCCGCCTTGTGCTGCCCTGTGCCGCCCTGTGCTGCCTTGTGCCGCCTTGTGCTGCCTTGTGCCGCCCTATGCTGCCTTGTGCTGCCTTGTGCCGCCCTATGCTGCCTTGTGCCGCCCTATGCTGCCCTGTGCCGCCTTGTGCTGCCTTGTGCCACCCTATGCTGCCTTGTGCCGCCCTATGCTGCCTTGTGCTGCCTTGTGCCACCCTATGCTGCCTTGTGCCGCCCTATGCTGCCCTGTGCCGCCTTGTGCTGCCTTGGGCCGCCCTATGCTGCCTTGTGCTGCCTTGTTCAAATGAAAGTATCATAATATTCCCCGCCCCTACCTCACAGAGTTTAAAAATTTTTTTAAAAAATCATCCACGGGACGTAACCCTCTTACTTAGGCAAAAACAATTTTTTTGCATTTCATCTGCTTTAATCTTAGTGAAAAATCCATTAATGCATGTTATTTGGCTATATAGTTTCGCTGCACTGATTGAATTAAACGGAATTTTCTTATTAAAGGTATATTGAAAATTTAAACTTTTACTTCTTTTTAAATTTCATAAAAATATATTTTTGGAACGAATACAAAATTTTAAACTTTTTATATATTAAAAATACAAAGCTAAATTTTTATTTAATTTAGCAATTTATAAAGCAATCAATTATATTTATTAATTTTACTTTTAAGAAGGGGAAAATACATTATCGGTTTTTCACGCAGAGCCATAAAATCAAAGAAACTTAGAGCCGTGGCTAAAATAGGCAATCACGCAATGATGTCTTCTGCGTATTTATTTAAATCAAAATAATTTTATTTTTATTTCACAATAGTAACAGCGCATTAAAAATAACAAATGTTTGGGTTTTCCCGTTAAAGGTGATTACGATGCAACTCTTAGATCATAATTTTTTCACGACTTTTACATATTGATAAAAGGTTTAAAATAGTTCCTTAGTTGTTATTTTAAAAGTAGGTTTAATTTATAATAATAATACTTAAACTTTGACTAAAATAAAAGCGGATATATATTTTTTTGCGCATTTTAATTTATTCGATTTCCGTAAATAATAGAAAATAACTATGATTGTTTTCAATAATCTGAATGTATCTAAATTAAATACTTTCGGTTCTTTGGCATTACGGTCAGCATAGCTAATTGTTACATATTTATCTAATAATTGATACATACATGAATGATACACTATTAAGAGAATTATATCATTTCGTTTCTAAGAAAATATAAATCATTACATTATCTAGGTTTTTTTTAAATATTATGTACAGAGTGTCAATGTTTAATGCTACAAATGATTCTAATGTACAAAAAAAATTAACACTAGGCACAAAATTGATAACACACACTACGTCAATGATGCTCATAAAAAAATGATACGCACATTGATATCTGAACCTCAACAAAGCGAAAATGTCCACTTAAACAATTTACTTGTCATATGTATATATAATATATATATGTACACATATATGTTTAATTTCTTATTATCTTTATTAATATGGCTTAAAAACAAAGATAATGTACCATTTAAAAAAATAAATAAATAAAAGTAAGCGTGATTAAAGGAAACATACATTTTACATAACATCATAAACTGGTAACGAGTTTAATTTCAATATACAAATTAGCGGAATTATAGCAAAATTTAAAAAAAAAAATTTGTATAAACACTCTTGGCAAAGACTGAAAGATATACTTAAATAGGCACATGAAACTGGTAGTAACACTCTTGGAAAAGAGTGAAAGATATACTTAAATAGGCACATGAAACTGGTATTAACACTCTTGGAAAAGAGTGAAAGATATACTTAAATAGGCACATGAAACTGGTATTAACACTCTTGGAAAAGAGTGAAAGATATACTTAAATAGGCACATGAAACTGGTATTAACACTCTTGGAAAAGAGTGAAAGATATACTTAAATAGGCACATGAAACTGGTATTAACAAATCTGGCTTAGAAACCAAACAACCAGCGCTTGTTTTTTTTTTTTAAATATTATGTACAGCCGCTGTGAACTGTGCGCGTTGATGTAAGTAAAATCATGTCATTGTAAGATAGGTCAAAAATTCTGTAAGATTCGGTGAACGTCGTTAACTTGCTTAGTCATGTACCATAAGTAGATTGATGCCACCACAGTCTCTCGCTAGTCATGTACCATAAGTAGATTGATGCCACCACAGTCTCTCGCTAGTCATGTACCATAAGTAGATTGATGCCACCACAGTCTCTCGCTAGTCATGTACCATAAGTAGATTGATGCCACCACAGTCTCTCGCTAGTCATGTACCATAAGTAGATTGATGCCACCACAGTCTCTCGCTAGTCATGTACCATAAGTAGATTGATGCCACCACAGTCTCTCGCTAGTCATGTACCATAAGTAGATTGATGCCACCACAGTCTCTCGCTAGTCATGTACCATAAGTAGATTGATGCCACCACAGTCTCTCGCGTTGTTACTTTAAAAAATAAATTCAACGATTAAATTTTAGTGGAAAATAAAATAAAAAATGGAGGAAAAATGAAATTGGGTTTTCTAACTGGACTCGCATTTAGTAGGACCAAGAGCAGCATTTGCACAACCCTGGTCTGTAATATCCTGTTCTTTACAGATGGCCTTACTCTTGTTTTGCTTTTGAACAAAAATATCACTAAAATTGCTGACACTTCCATTGCAAGCTAATTACGACACAACAAAATTAAGAAAGAAAGGAAAACCAGTATAAACATATCATAATACAAACAGTAGAACCCGGTTATGTCGACGGCCTAGGTGTTTGCCAAAAAGCGTCCAGATAACCGATGATAGACATAATCGAAAATCAATATGGCTGCAATATATTAACATGTGCTTGAAATTTCTTTATTTATATGATGTGTGTTAATAAATGCAGGTACTTCAGTAAAAAAATTAATTAATAATTTTTTTAAGGATTACAATAATTATTTAGAGCAAATTTCAAATTTAAAAAATGAAACCAGACTCAAGTTTTTAACTTTAGTACTTTTTGAGCTACGAATTTTTAAAGTGCGAGTTCGTTTGGTGTTTTCTATTATGGACCAAGCCTCCACATTGTGTGACCTCATTCTACTGAACGCGTCATGCGCAAAGACTATATAGTTTATATAAGGCAACGCATTCTCTCATTACTAATGTACTATTTAGGGACTACTTATGTTGAACTTTGAAATTTGGCAATTTAATATTTAATTAAAGCTTTCCCTGACCAATGGTTTAATAGCTTTTGCACACGGCAAAGTCTTATGAATGAAACTCTGACGTAGTACCACGGCATAGACCTTATGCAAGTGACCGCGAATGGCTGCCCATGACAACATTTTGAACACGTAAAATTGTGATCATTTATAATATGGACTCTACTGGGTTTTAAACCTAAAATTTAAACATATTTACTTCTAGGTTCATGCTAAAACACAAGTCCTGTATTTTGAGAAATGAATAATTTTTTTTTTTTAATTGTAAAAACTTTAGTTGCAGTTTCCTATTTCATCTTGCAGAGTTCAAAAGTCTGCAATAGGTCATGAGGGCGAGATAACCGATGTTAAGTGGCAAAATTGGCCAGCCCTTTGTGCTCGAGATATCAGGGTTTGGTGGCATAAAAGAATCGACATACCCGAGGAGAAAATGCTAAGACAAATAGAGAATTTTGGGGTTTCACTTCAAAAACGTCGACATAGCACGTCGAGATAAGCGGATTCAACTGTATTAAAATATATTTAAATGCTGTTGGTGTAATTTCAACATGCTTCAAAGTCCTGAAGCGCCCCTTTCCCCTGCCAGTGGCCCTAAGCCCTCCAACTCCCTCCATATTCTGACCCCGCTCTCTTACTGTCCATCCAAACAGTTCTCTTTGCCAAGGAATCTGTCGGTAGCTTCATCTTGTGTTTTGTTTCAATCACAATATTAAAATGTGTTTAAAAAGTAATAATAAAAAAATAATAATAAAGTTCATTTCAAAAACACGCTTCATCCCCAAAGGCTCGAAGCGCGGTACAAAGTCAACGAAATACAAATCTATAATTTACCACATTTAAAACAAACGCAACAGTACAACAACTAATTGCTAGCATACAATGGCAAAGTCTTTCTAGCCATTTCAACCCCAAGCAACACAGCCATTATGCAATGAAATAAATATATTTGACTTCAATTTATTTATCCTTTTAGTTAATAAGTACAAGGGTTCTTAACCTGTGGTCCACGGATCACTTGAAAAACGTGTCTGACAGTACCTTGGCAGAAACGTTTTTGTAATTTTGTCATATGCATTTATAAAGTTTTATTCTTAAAAGTTTCACTGTACTACTTATCTGACCGGGAAAGGTGTCCATGGAACAAAAAGTGTTTAGATCTCACTTTGTTCAAATTAGTGTCTCATTTATAACTATAAAACAATCACACCAATTATTTTGCTTGAATGAACTATTTATACATAGCGCTGAGTTCGTTTACGTCTCGTTGTCACATCTCATCTGCTCTAACTAGGCAGGTCGTCTTCGTTTGGTCCATCGTCTACAACTAACCCACCAGACGCAGGCCTCGTTGTGTCCTCAAGCACAGCATGATTATCTCTTTCTCGGGTTCGTCTTGCAGATGTATTGTTATTGTTATCGTTCCTCCTCGTGTGACCTGCATCGTTACCTCGTCGTTCACTACCGGCATCCTCCGCGGCGGAATTTTCTGGATTGATTCCGAACATCGTCAGCAGATGATTGGACACGGTGTAGGTGTCAATATCTGCCAGAACGCCCCTCGTGTGTTCCGCATGAGCTCTGGCGACTTCGGTTCTGTGTCTGTCGTTGTCGAACAATCGATCACTTCCATTGGGCTGTGTCCTTTCACTGTTGTCTTCATAGTGCAACCTATCTTCAGTGTGTAAGTATGGGTTGGGAATGTTATCTGCAGGAGCTGGTTTGCTGTCGCTTAGATCAAAGGGAACTGAATCTATCTTATGACGGGACCGCCATCTTGGTTGGGGAATAGAATGAAAACTCTGAGTTGATTCGTCACCCAGTTCAAGAACTAGGTCAACACAGGAGGCCTGGAAGTGTTTTGTAGGCACATCACGTGTGAGATCATCTACAGGATTTGTTGTATTTGATGAGTTGGATGGGGCCTTTTGTACATGTTTGAGAACCATGTCTTCAACGTCCCATGATTGGCAGAAGGATTCAATTTTCTCATTGAGCTGAGCTTCAAATCTAAAACAAAAAATACACACTTATATTCGACTTCTATTTGTTCACAGTAAATAGTTTGAAATATTTTCTTAAGTAACATTGCGTAATGGTTTTGCATGAATTCAAATTATACTTTCTAGAGCCAACCTTAAATTATTAAACACAGAAGACTAACGGAAAAAGTCACCTGTAGTTGGAGGTTGTGACAGTCTCAACAGCGGGACTGCTACTGAAGACATTTCTTATGATGAGAGGTATCAGTCCAGACACCAAGGTGACAAACAGGTGATTGGTAGGTGAGATGTAGTAGGTGCTCCCATAAGCCATGACCACCAGAAACACGAAGAGGAGGAAGACTCCGATTTTTGCGAATTGTAAAGTTGCCTGGTGGAACATATTGGTAAACAATTTTTAACACTGTATTTTAACAATTTTAGTATGTATCGCTATTCAATCAATCACTATAAAACTATTTACTATTCAACCACTCACTATTCAACCACTCACTATTCAACCAATCACTATTCAACCAATCAGTATTCAACCAATCACTATTCAACCAATCACTTTTCAACCAATCACTATTCAACCAATCACTATTCAACCAATCAATATTCAACCAATCAATATTCAACCAATCACTATTCAACCAATCACTTTTCAATCAATCACTATTCAACCAATCTATATTCAACCAATCACTATTCAACCAATCACTATTCAACCAATCACTATTCAACCAATCACTATTCAACCAATCACTTTTCAACCAATCACTATTCAACCAATCACTATTCAACCAATCACTATTCAACCAATCAATATTCAGCCAATCACTATTCAACCAATCACTTTTCAACCAATCACTATTCAACCAATCACTATTCAACCAATCAATATTCAACCAATCACTATTCAACCAATCACTATTTAACCAATCACTATTCAACCAATCACTATTCAACCTATCCCAATTTAACCTATCACTATTCAGTATATCCCTATTCAATCAATTACTATGAACCAATCACTCAAAGTCCACTATATTCAATCTTCAGCAAGCCTCACACCTTGCGGCGTATCGCCAAATTGACCACCCTTCCCAGTAGAATTGTTCGGAAGAAGAAGGTGCATTTTGCTCAGTGCCTTGTCTTAAACCCATATGTATAATGACACGGCCTATATCCCAAACCAGTACCAGTTGTTAACCAACAAACTTTCGTCTTATATTAACCCCCTATTACATTGATGTAGTTCTCCTCCAGCGGCCCGGGTGCCCCAGCACAGGTCATCGTGCAGCAGTGGAACAGGAACTTCTTGGACATGTAGAGCGAGTCGTCCCGGCTGAAGAACAACAGAAGTTGCTTGAGATGGAGTCGCACGTTGGAGTTTTTCAGGCTGAACAACCTCTGCTCTTCCTCACACGTCGGTAGATTAGCCACGACAGCTGAGTCCGGAAGAAATGGTTTATTGGATAAAAAGTGATACATTTTAGGGTGAAGCTAGTCCAATTGTAAACAGTAAAAATCATTATTCAGTTGTTATCTGTAAACCCATAAAAAATTAGACAGTAAATCTTGTATAACACATGGAGATATGTAGTAACAAAACTGAGCTTACAGAGATAATGTTTGTTATCATAATAAAACATCAGTGTTGTCAGTGGTATCATTTAGAACAAAATTGAATCATGAACGCAGTAACAATGAGTAAACAAGCGGTATTGAGTCAATTGGGAAACTCGAACTTCTTACATGATTTTCACAACAATAATTTAACTTTGTGAGACTCTAATCAATTAAAAAGAGTATATGCAATACGTTTTGCTACAATGAATAAATTGAAATAAAAGCTTTTTGTCAATTTTTTGCCACTTATCTGTTCATTTACAAATGAGTTCTACTATACGTGTATTTAAACAAAAAAACTGACCATCGTTTTTCGAATGGGACACCACTTCATCATCTGGGTCATATGGAATGGCTTCTGGAAATATCTTAAATACTTTGTTCTGCTGGTTCTCTATTGGTTTCAGAGCCTCACGCCGCAGATCCTCAGCCTCCTTGTTCCTAATGGTACCCAAGATGGTCCCCAAGTAGGCGTCGTACTTGATCCCCACCCTGCTGTAGGAATCCCTGATGTAGATGATCAGTATGAGCACCACCGGCACCACTCGATAAATAAGGTCCGCCTGGACGATGACCGTTACTATGACAACCACCACGGCGTTGACCAGGAAGTTTGCGCCGATGGTCATGACAATGAAGACGAAGATGGCAGTTGTGAAAAACCAGAATATCTCGCAGGCGTTGAAAAATTTAACTCTGTCTTTGCGTGTTTGCTTCAATAAGTTTGCCCGCTGTAGGATTTTCTTAACCCCTTGGATCATAACTTGGAGCATAGGGGCGTGTATGAGGAACGATAAGATGGCCACCACCGGCAAGAAACACACTGCAACAATCCAGAGGGGTATTATGAGGACGCCGCATTTCTTTATCGGGGCGCACGCAATTTTAATGTAGCTCTGAGCTCTGCCAACGCGCTTGCTAATTTTGTCTTTCTTCTCAGCGACGTCAAGTACCTCCGTGTACAGTCGACTGATGTTTTCGTCCGTTGATCCGTCGATGATGATGATGAGTACGTGGGTGACGTACATCAGAGCCAGGACTCCGACGAAGACTTTACCAAACACTGACCCGGCGTAGAAGTCGAACGGCCTCTGAAGTCCAAGAGATTCGATTTTGTCAGACAGGGTCTGGAACTCCAATCCGTCGGACGACATCGCGTACAAGAATGGACCGCTGGGGGCTGCGAGGGCCGCCATGACTAAGATAGTCCTCACTGGTCTAAACCAGGCTTTCCACTGGGGGCATTGGTGACAACAGTTATCGCCACAGGCAGGGCTCCTACAGCAATCTTGTAGGGGATCACTGTGCCGTATCTGGAAAATTAAATAATGGATCTGCTAAAGTGAAATGAGTTTTGTTGTTGTTAGACTAGCCACGGGTGCTAATAATGATTCAAATCAACATTGTTTCGTTTTTAATTTCCAAATTTGACAGTGACCTGGCTATCTTTAGATTTAAGATTTAAAAAATAAATAATCTGTCTCCTGGTTACTATAGTCATAATAGGAGACAAAACATACGAATCGGATTTTCTCATGACAAATTTTTATAAATCAAGAACAGAAATCCAATCTACTTTTTAAAAAACAAATTTATCAAAAATATAACTGTCATTTAACGTTCGCATAGTTGAAACTTAAGTTTGCAGGGGAAGTTATGATGCATTTTGCCCTGAAAATTAATTTTGTCTTAAAGAGCAAGTCAGTTAACTAACAAGGCGTGAACGCCCAATAATAGCAACATCCACAACTTTAGCGAGTAAACGTTGTCTCAGTCTCTCACCTTACAGCGTACAAATGCGTCGAACAACGCCCTCCAGACACTGACCGCTGACCCGCCCTCTGCCAGGAGTCTGTTCATACACACAGCAAAGTTCACTTTGTGCACGGTGGCAGTGTGCACAACGTCTTTAGCATACCCTGCTATGGACTTTTTGAACAGTTCCATGTGGTTCCATTGGTTGATTCTCAAAATTTGGGCTGATTTTACCTGGCTACAATGAAAACGTTTTAAAAAATTTAAGTAATGTTAATAAGCTGTTGGGTATTCATTACTTGGAAATGTATCATCAGTCCCATTGAGAAAACAGAATAGATATTAATTATTAGAGTTCGCCTTGGGCTCAGCTCCACAAGTTATGTGTTCGGTGAGTAAAATGGAAATAGTTAATACTTTAATATTCCATCAGGCTCATATGATATACATAACTATTGACATAAAGCAGTGGTCCCCAATTTTTGTTGTCGTTGCCTCCAATAATGGTCCCGGGTAAAACAAGGCTTGTGTTTCATTACTAGAGAATGGATTAGTGGTCTCAGTGAGGATTTCAAGCACAATGCTTTCAAGTGAGTGGTTATGTTATTTCCACCAAGAAGTAATGAGTCGAAATGTTGACCACCAACCCCCCTACCCCCAGAATCGTAGTTATGCTCTAAGTGACCACTGATGATTTCTTAATAAGATTAACGTATACTGCAGCTTCAGAACAGTTCAAACGCAAACGTTATTTCAAATATTTATTTAAGCGCCATTGTTCTAGATTCTAGACTCTTAAGGGTCAAACATTGTCAACATTTCTTATATGGTTAATTTTAAATGCAGTGACTTCTTTTCTGGTTTGTGGTCAGTATAAAGTTTGTCTAGCTTACCTGTATTTGTCAGGATTTCTGGTCAGTATAAAGTTTGTCTAGCTTACCTGTACTTGTCAGGATTTCTGGTTATTATAAAGTTTGTCTAACTTACCTGTACTTGTCAGGATTTCTTGTCAATATAAAGCTTGTATAGCTTACCCGTACTTTTCAGGATTTCTTGTCAATATAAAGCTTGTCTAGCTTACCTGTACTTGTCAGGATTTCTTGTCAATATAAAGCTTGTCTAGCTTACCTGTACTTGTCAGGATTTCTTGTCAATATAAAGCTTGTCTAGCTTACCTGTACTTGTCAGGATTTCTGGTCATTATAAATTTTGTCTAGCTTACCTGTGTTGGTCAGGATTGATTTCTGGTCAATATAAAGCTTGTCTAGCTTACCTGTACTTGTCAGGATTTCTTGTCAATATAAAGCTTGTCTAGCTTACCTGTACTTGTCAGGATTTCTTGTCAATATAAAGTTTGTTTAGCTTACCTGTACTTGTCAGGATTTCTTGTCAATATAAAGCTTGTCTAGCTTACCTGTATTTGTCAGGATTTCTGGTCAATATAAAGTTTGTCTAGCTTACCTGTACTTGTCAGGATTTCTTGTCAATATAAAGCTTGTCTAGCTTACCTGTACTTGTCAGGATTTCTTGTCAATATAAAGCTTGTCTAGCTTACCTGTACTTGTCAGGATTCTTGTCAATATAAAGCTTGTCTAGCTTACCTGTACTTGTCAGGATTCTTGTCAATATAAAGCTTGTCTAGCTTACCTGTACTTGTCAGGATTCTTGTCAATATAAAGCTTGTCTAGCTTACCTGTACTTGTCAGGATTCTTGTCAATATAAAGCTTGTCTAGCTTACCTGTACTTTTCAGGATTTCTGGTCAATATAAAGCTTGTCTAGCTTACCTGTACTTGTCAGTATTTCTGGTCAGTATAACATTAAACTTGAGACCCTCTGAAGCCGGTGGGTAGTAGACATACGAATATATTCTGGAAAGGATTAAAAAAATGTATATTTTCTCTGTCACTTCTTGTGAAAAATTTAGTTAGCAAAGTTAATTCATTCTTACTTGATAATATCTATATTGATTTTATCAAAGTTTTCTTCATTAAATTTTAAGCTATTAATTTAGTGCTTCCCAGGAGTTAAAATCAAAATTGTATCCCTTACGGCAACGGTTCTCAAAGTGTAGGTCGCGACCCCTTTGGGGGTTGAACGACCCTTTCACAGGGGTCGCCTTAGACCATCGGAAAACACATATATTCTCCATATTTATGTATTTATTTATTTAGGCATTTTTATATAGCGCTTACCTTAAAGCTCTAAGCGCTTTACTATTATTAAAAACATGTAAACTAAGTAAAATAAAAATGAAAAACCAGAGACACTAGGATAGTAACTACTATACTATAGAAACAATTAAAATGGCTATAAAACGAGTACACTTTGGCACGTTTTGGCCTATACTACAGGATCAACCCGAGACAGAAAATGAGGCAGGGCAAGGAGGGTGCATCACAGGTCATAGGCGGACCTAAACAGATGGGTTTTAAGGGACTTTTTAAAAGTGGACGAGGTTTCACAATGACGGATATGGAAGGGGAGCTGGTTCCAGAACGTGGGCCCATGGAAGTAGAAGGAGCGTTCACCGATGGTCTTAGTTTTGGTTCTTGGGATTGAGAGGGTTCTACTGTCAATGGAAGAGCGTAGTTGTCTTGTGGGGATGTAAGGAAGCAACAGTTCAGAGAGATAGACAGGAAAGTGAGGGTCAGTGAACGAGTTGAAGCAAAGATTGGCAGACTTGTACTTGATGCGAGAG
>CAXITT010000431.1:389215-448925 GCA_964033795.1 Lymnaea stagnalis
GTCACACTTCGCACATGACATGACATACCTGTATCCGTCACACTTCGCACATGACATGACATACCTGTATCCGTCACACTTCGCACATGACATGACATACCTGTATCCGTCACACTTCGCACATGACATGACATACCTGTATCCGTCACACTTCGCACATGACATGACATACCTGTATCCGTCACACTTCAGACATGACATGACATACCTGTATCCGTCACACTTCGCACATGACATGACATACCTGTATCCGTCACACTTCGCACATGACATGACATACCTGTATCCGTCACACTTCGCACATGACATGGCATACCTGTATCCGTCACACTTCGCACATGACATGACATACCTGTATCACTCACACTTCGCACATGACATGACATACCTGTATCCGTCACACTTCAGACATGACATGACATACCTGTATCCCTTGGGAATAAGAATGGGAAAGTAGAGAAACAAGATGGTGGTCATTGTTATGATGAAGGCCCGGAGCGCCCAAACCCAGTTGTCCTCGGCTACGTCATTGCAGTAAAGGTTTTTATCCGAGTCCAGACCACAGCATCTGTAGAATAAGGTCAGTCAACATGGTATATGTATAAGTGCTTGGTTAGGTTTGAGGAGAATCGCTAAATACACAAATATAAACAAAAAGGGGTCAGACATTCTACAAATAGTTCATATTGTCTTGGCACATGAAGGACATATGACGCCACTAATTTCATGAAATAAAATTCCCGATAACAGAGCACAATGAGATTCTTTAATATGGCAAGTGCATTCTGTGCGTAATATTTTCTTTTGTTTTACTGAAGTAGTTGGTCTACTGTTAGTCTCTGAGATGGTTCCCTGTTAGTGTCTGAGATGGTTCCCTGTTAGTCTCTGAGATGGTTCCCTGTTAGTCTCTGAGATGGTCCCCTGTTAGTCTCTGAGATTGTCCCCTATTAGTCTCTGAGATGGTTCCCTGTTAGTCTCTGAGATGGTCCCCTGTTAGTCTCCGAGATGGTCCCCTGTTAGTCTCTGAGATAATTGATAGAATATTGATAGGAAATAAAACGTGAAAAAAACAAAAACAATGCATCCATCGGATCTATGCCAATAACTTACGTTTAGGGGTTGTTTAATTAATGTTGTGCAGACGTACAACTCTGATGGTAGAATAATAAAAAAGGTTTATTGACTCTGCCTTGAAACACACTCCATTCATTAATACCACTATCTCTTTAAACATCGCATTTAGCAAATGTTTTCCAAAAACATCCAAGAACGATCACATTTTTAGTTAGACAGAAGAGTGTCATGTGACAATGTCCTCTCACCATCACATTTGTAATTAGATAGTAGACTGTCAAGCGACAATAATGCTCTTCGGGAAGATGGAATTGTGCGTAAGTAGATAAAGAGAACATGTTCCTACCTCCATTCTTGTCACATTAACATTCTTTACCGATTTGGTGGTTTCAGATATTGCAGCCAAGCAGGGAACCATTTCAGAAAAGAACATGTAACCATCTCAGAAAAGAAAAGGCAGCCATCTCAGAGACTAACAGGGAACCATCTTACTCATTACTTACAGCTCCATCTCAGAGACTAACAGGAAGCCATCTCAGAGACTAACAGGGAACCATCTCAGAGACTAACAGGGAACCATCTCAGAGACTAACAGGGAACCATCTCAGAGACTAACAGGGAACCATCTCAGAGACTAACAGGGAACCATCTTACTCATTACTTACAGCTCCATCGAGACGCTGCCGGTGTTTATAAATTGCCACTGTGTGATTCTCACCTGAAGACCAGCTTCCCACAGCCACCCCCCCCCACTGTGTGTATCTCACATGTAGACCAGATTCCCAGCCATCCCCAATGTGTGTTTCTCACCTGTAGACCAGCTTCCCACAGCCACACCCAATGTGTGTTTCTCACCTGTAGACCAGCTTCCCACAGCCACACCCACTGTGTGTATCTCACATGTAGACCAGATTCCCAGCCATCCCCAATGTGTGTTTCTCACCTGTAGACCAGCTTCCCCCAGCCATCCCCACAGTGTGTTTCTCACCTGTAGACCAGCTTCCCCAAGCCATCCCCACCGCGTGTTTCATACCTGTAGACCAGCTTCCCCCAGCCATCTTGCCCAACTACATGGGCCGTGCAGATCTCAACATCATCAGAGTATGTGAAAGGATTTTTTACAGCAGTCTCGTCAATATGAAAATCTATCATCAAATAAGAAATGTATTAAAATTATGCAACTCTTTTGATTTAGAAAAGGTGAATAATATTAATATGTCTAGTTATTGTCCACTTTTAACAAAACGAAGACTGTGTGAACAAACATTGTTTTATCTTTAACTATGTCAACAAACATTGTTTTATCTTTAACTATGTCAACAATTATTGTTTTATCTTTAACTATGTCAACAATTATTGTTTTATCTTTAACTATGTCAACAAACATTGTTTTATCTTTAACTATGTCAACAATTATTGTTTTATCTTTAACTATGTCAACAATTATTGTTTTATCTTTAACTATGACAATTATTGTTTTATCTTTAACTATATCAAAATTATTGTTTTATCTTTAATTATGACAATTATTGTTTTATCTTTAACTATGTCAACAAACATTGTTTTATCTTTAACTATGTCAACAATTATTGTTTTATCTTTAACTATGTCAACAATTATTGTTTTATCTTTAACTATGACAATTATTGTTTTATCTTTAACTATATCAAAATTATTGTTTTATCTTTAATTATGACAATTATTGTTTTATCTTTAACTATGTCAACAAACATTGTTTTATCTTTAACTATGTCAACAATTATTGTTTTATCTTTAACTATATCAAAATTATTGTTTTATCTTTAATTATGACAATTATTGTTTTATCTTTAACTATGTCAACAAACATTGTTTTATCTTTAACTATGTCAACAATTATTGTTTTATCTTTAACTATATCAAAATTATTGTTTTATCTTTAATTATGACAATTATTGTTTTATCTTTAACTATGTCAACAAACATTGTTTTATCTTTAACTATGTCAACAAACATTGTTTTATCTTTAACTATGTCAACAAACATTGTTTTATTTTTAACTATGTCAACAAAACATTGTTTTATCTTTAACTATGTCAACAAACATTGTTTTATCTTTAACTATGTCAACAAACATTGTTTTATCTTTAACTATATCAAAATTATTGTTTTATCTTTAATTATGACAATTATTGTTTTATCTTTAACTATGTCAACAAACATTGTTTTATCTTTAACTATGTCAACAAACATTGTTTTATCTTTAACTATGTCAACAGACATTGTTTTATTTTTAACTATGTCAACAAACATTGTTTTATCTTTAACTATGTCAACAAACATTGTTTTATCTTTAACTATGTCAACAAACATTGTTTTATCTTTAACTATGTCAACAAACATTGTTTTATCTTTAACTATGTCAACAAACATTGTTTTATCTTTGCATAAACTGGGGAAATTATGTTCTTTTTTTGGTCATTATTTTGACATTTTGATAGTAAGATGAATTTAACCAAAATAGCGAATAATCTTATAATAATGTCCAATAATATTCGCTGAATAACTTAACGTGGAAAGAAAATGTCATCTGATTCCACACAACAGTGTTCAGACAATGTCATCTGATTCTACACAACAGTGTTCAGACAATGTCATTTGATTCTACACAGCAGTGTTCAGACAATGTCATCTGATTCTACACAACAGTGTTCAGACAATGTCATCTAATTCTACACAGCAGTGTTCAGACAATGTCATCTGATTGTACACAGAGGTGTTCTGGGGCTGATTCTATCCAATTTTTTTTTAAAAAACGAAACATTTCGTTACAATCAATGTGTTATTTTTGTCTAATGCCTGTCAAGTCCCAAACCAGTCATGGCGAGATGCCCATGCACTGCTGTCGACGATTTACTTCCTTTAATATTTAGACTGTTCAACATTTACATATTATCACTTATAGATTAACACTTACAGTTCACAAAACAGTTAAACACAATCATGTCTACACTAACAGATCAACACTAAAATATCAACATTAACATATCAAAACTAAAAGATCAACACTAACATATAAACGCTAACATATCAACATTAAAAGATCAACATTAACATATCAACACTGACATATCAACAGTAACATATTAACACCACCATATCAACACTAACATATCAACGCTAACATATCAAAACTAACAGATCAACACTAACATATCAACACTATCATATCAAAATCAAAAGATAAAACGATCAAAAGAACTATATATATTTAAGGACAGCAAGTGTTCAACTACCAGGTTTTATATCTTCTAATACATTCCGGCCATGTCCACCGTGCTTCAGTGGTCATGTGATCTCACCTTGCAATAAAAAGTCCCTGATCACATCTCCGACCTGATCTTCGCCAACACGTTCCAGGCAGTCTGTGGGACTGACCTCAAGCTCTACATTGATAGTGTCTATGCTCAAGGTCAGCAAGGGTTTCAGGAGTCCATAATAGTAGTTGAACACAAGCAGAAGCTGAAAACTACCTTGACCTTGGGTACGGTACCACCTGAATGGGAGATTGACTTAAATTGAAGATGCTTGTATTTGTTTCACACTTGATTTAAAACTTAATACTGTTATATTTATCCATTTCACCTAAAAGTTAAATACTGTATATATATCCTTATCACCTAACAGTGAAATACTTTAATATATATCCATATGACCTAGAAGTTAAACACTGTTATATTTATCCACATCACCTTACGGTGAAATGCTGTCATACACACCCATCTCAGTTAGCAGCACACAATCAACACATTAACACTAACACATTGTGGTGAACGTATTCAAAAAAACCTTTGAAACTCACTCCTTGCAAATAAATATTACTTTAAAAAAAAAAAATCGTATCTATTAATCTTTGGATACATTTGTTCTCTTGGTCATCCATGTTTTTACCTTGACGGTTGGAAAGCAGACGTCCTTGACCTTTGACTCAGGTCAAAACGACCACTGACATTGACGAAGGTTATCCAGTATTCCAGAATTTTGATGTCGCTGTCTTTGTTAAAGAGTGGATAGATGTCCTCAACGAAACTCTTATTGTTGGCCGGGGTGAACACACAGGTCGAGTCGGACGTCAATTGAGATTTGGTGAGCACACACAGCGACACGGTACAAAGTAAGACTGCAAGGGTCCTCATCTTATCACCAGTGGCATCTGCTCTCTAGTTGACTACATCAGATGTCGTGGGCGCACACACAACAGTAGGTTTTAGTGATGATAATTTACGTTTTTTTTTATAATTCAACAACTCTTCACTCTCATCTGTCAGATGATTTGAAATCTACATCAAAAATATAAATAAAACAATAATAAAATATTAGAAAGTTATTTAACTGATTTTTTAAAAACTGAATTGTCAGTTATTGTATCAAGTCTTTCATTACTACCGCTACTCCAGACACTGGTATTATGTAAAAGATTTAACCTTAAACCGTCAGTGTCGGAATCCATGTCACTAGCCAATGTTTAACATTGATTTGGCCTCTATTTAAAGCACCATACGACCCTAGCAACTGTCAGGACCAAACGAATTGTATAACGGAAGAATTGGCTTCAACACATTTCTGTTACTTGTTGTACCGACTGCTCTGTAACTGACACTAGATGACATCTTGTTGTACCGACTGCTCTGTAACTGACACTAGATTACATCTTGTTGTACCGACTGCTCTGTAACTGACACTAGATTACATCTTGTTGTACCGACTGCTCTGTAACTGACACTAGATTACATTTTCTTGTTTAGCTTTAATCGTTTAGTAAATGTCTGTCTTTAAATAGGTTTAGTTGTTATTTCTTATAAAACATGTTTTTAATCAAATACATTTTAGTGCTTTTCTCACCCTTTGACAAATAAGTAGACGTCATGTTAGAAAGCTTGTAGCATTCTCAGCCACACCGTCCGGTGTAATATATAGTCGTGAATAAATTAAAGTACTCTCACGAACAGTTATTACAAAAATACTCTTAATCAGACTTAATCAAACTTAATCAGTGATAATCAGACTTAATCACATTTAATCATACTTACTAAGACTTATATAGACATAATCAAAGTTAAACAATTTTAATCAGACTTAAACAGACTTAATCAGACTTACTCAAACTAAATCAAACCTAATCAGTGATAATCATATTTAATCAGATTTAATTAGATTTAATCAGACTTAATCAGACTTAAACAGACTTAATCAGACTTAACCAGACTTAATCAGACATAATCAAACTAATCAGACTTAATCAAACTTAATCAGACATAATCAAACTTAATCAAACTTAATCAGACTTAATCAAACTTAATAAAATTTATGGCGATAAAATAAAGTCGTTACTCTTCGATAAAGTTGTTTTCTTCGCGTTGAGGCAATACTGATTTGTTATAATTGACATAGAAGTAATACTGATATGTTATTTTTGACAAAGTGGTGATACTGATGTGTTAAAATTGACAAAGTGGTAATACTGATGTGTTATAATTGACAAAGTTGCAATACAGATGTGTTATATTTGACATAGAGGAAATGCTGATATGTTATAAGTGGTAAAGTGGTAATACTGATGTGTTATATTTGACATATCTTGAGTGATGATATTTCACTAATAAACGCCTTGAACCAAAAAATTGTTTAAATAAATATAAGCATGTAAGTGTGTACTTCTTAACGTTATATCCTACGAAAGAATATTCCTTGTTTAAATGATCCATCCATGGAGCAAGCACAAGCAGGCCATTCTGTCACGACCTCAAATTTAAATGTTGTGGGTAGAGGAAGAAACCTTTAAATTCATTCAAAACAGCAAGTGATCGAAGTTAACAAATAGGAAAGATCAATACTCGATCACAGCGATAGGCCAGGCAAACATGCGCGATGTATCAGTGGAGTGTAGACACGCATGGCCTCCACGCATGGCCTCCTATTACATTACACACTTTTTTAAAGAAGAGAAGAAAATAGGGTTTGTACAGAGAGGGTGCGTTGTGAAATTGGACAATACTATTAATAGATGTAAGGGTATGGCGTGTTGCTTGTCTATAATGATGTGTAATCTCTTTCTCTAAACTTCTCATGTGCATTTCATCTAATGTAAAGATTCACTGCTCATTGGACAAAACTAATGCCTTTAAAAGTGTGTAATGTTTTATCGTCACAATAAAACAAGTAAATTACTTCGTGTTTGAAATGTTTTAAGTTAAAAACTTAAGAGATGTTCATGAAGTTTGTCGGAAGATTAGTCTGGTTGTCTTTTTAGGTTGGCCCGCTAGTTTTGGTCCTCACACTGGGTTGTTAAGTTGGCCTGTCAGTATGGGTTGTCAGGTAGGATGAAAGGTTGGCCTGTCAGTATGGGTTGTTAGGTTGGATGTAAGGTTGGCCTCACAGTATGGGTTGTCAGGTTAGATGTAAGGTTGGCCTGTAAGTTTGGATGGTCAGGTTGGGCACTCATATTTGGGGAGTCGGGTTTGCCTGTCAGGTTGAGCTGTCTGTTTTGGCCCTAACATTTGGGCAGTCGGGTTGGCCTTTCATAAAACATACTATTACTTATCACAATTTAACAAAAAAGAGTTTGATCTCACATTCAAGTTTCTATTATTAAAAAATACGACATTGAGAAATTGACGCATAATATTATGGCACACTTGGTTCACTTAATGTTTCAAATATTTAAACGCGCCACTGAACTTACACGCTAAACACAGTGTGGGTATACAGTGTGGCTATACAATGTGGGTATACAATGTGGGTATACAGTGTGGTATACAATTTGGGTATACAATCTCACACAGCAGACGGCCTGCAGAGCCTCGTATCCAGCATATCCGCTGCCTGCAAAGAGTTTGGCCTGACAATTAGCCTAAAGAAAACTAACATTATGGCACAGGGCGCTGACTCCCTCCCCACTATCGCCATCGACCACTACGACTTGGATACTGTTGACAGTTTCACATATCTGGTATCCAACATATCGAGCAGCCTCTCAAAGGAGGATGAGATAAGTGGGAGGATAGGGAAGGCCGTAACTGTTATGGCCAGACTGAAGAAAAGAGTCTGGTCAAACGCCAAACTCACAACAAGAACTAAGCTGCAGATGTACCAGGCCTTCGTACAGAGCACACTTCTGTATGGATGCGAGTCGTTGACCACATACTTTAACCACGAAAGAAGGCTCAATGGCTTCCACTTCAGATGCCTGCGCCACATCCTTGACATTAAATGGCAAGACAAAGTCCCCAACACGGATGCCCTGTCCCAAACAAACATGTGTAGCATCCCAGCCATGTTAATCCAAAGACGCCTCCGCTGGCTTGGACACGTCAAGCGAATGCAACCTGGTCGCATACCAAAGGACGTGCTAT
Organism: Lymnaea stagnalis; assembly: GCA_964033795.1. Taxonomy (NCBI): domain Eukaryota; kingdom Metazoa; phylum Mollusca; class Gastropoda; family Lymnaeidae; genus Lymnaea; species Lymnaea stagnalis. Next base: position 397,681 of record CAXITT010000431.1, read on the forward strand.
ACAGCGAGCTGGCGACAGGGAAAAGATCATTTGAACGGCCTCGCCTGAGATACTTAGACATATGCAAAAGAGACATGAAGTCGGCCAACATCGACATCTCAACTGGGAGGAGCTGGCAGAGGATCGATCCTCATGGCGGGACATCGTGAAGGCAGGATCACTACATGCCGGGGATCAAAACAGGGCGGAAACAGCTGCAAAAAGAGTGAGGAGGAAGGCCGGTAAAAACTGCTCCACCGCATTCGTGTGTGGTAAATGTAACAGAGACTGTCATTCGAGGGTTGGTCTCACCAGCTACACCAAGAGCTGCAAGCAATAAAGATAAACTATCGTCTCCCGCAGACAGAAAGATGCCATACATACAATGTGGGTATACAGTGTGGGTATAAAGGGTGGGTATAAAGGGTGGGTATACAATGTGGGTATACAGTGTGGGTATACAGTGTGAGTATACAATGTGAGTATACAGTGTGGGTATACAGGGTGGGTATACAATATGGGTATACAATGTGGGTATACAGGGTGGGTATACAGGGTGGGTGTACAGGGTGGGTATACAGTGTGGGTATACAATGTGGGTATACAGTGTGGGTATACAGTGTGGGTATATAGTGTGGGTCTACAGTGTGGGTAAACAGGGTGGGTATACAATGTGGGTATAGAGTGTTGGTATACCATGTGGGTATACAGTGTGAGTATACAGTGTGGGTATACAGTGTGGGTATACAGGGTGAGTATACAATGTGGGTATACAGTGTGGGCATACAGTGTGGGTATACAGTGTGGGTATACAATGTGGGTAACAATGTGGGTATACAGTGTGGGTATACAGTGTGGGTATACAATATGGGTATACAGTGTAGGTATACAATGTAGGTATACAGTGTGGGTATACAATGTTGGTATACAGTGTGGGTATACAGTGTGGGTATACAGTGTGGGTATACAGTGTGGGTATACAGTGTGGGTATACAGTGTGGGTAAACAGTGTGGGTATACATTGTGGGTATTTTTTTTATTTAGGCATTTTTTATAGCGCTTACCTTACAGCTCTAAGCGCCTTACAATTTTTAAAAATATGTAAACTATTTAAACGGCTAAAGTAAAATAAAAAGGAAAAAACCAGGTATACAGGGTACGTAAACAGCGCTTGTGAAATATTTCTTCTTTGGCAAATTTTTGAATAAGAAACTTGTCAAAAATCGATAAATAATAACATTTTTTGAATTAAAAGCTGTGTTTAGGAGGTCTCGGATGAATGCACATACCAATACAACACACGGCACTTTCACTGATAGTCCAAACAATCTCTTTGATATCGGGTTGAATGGGTCACACAGAGCAACGCTTTGAACATGTCAAGTTGAATGGGTCACAACCCTTTGAATTAGTTCGAGGCTTCAAGGCCATCACTCTACTTGCTACTAAGCTACTAGAAATGTGTAAGGACTACTTTCTATGTATTTACTCATTTCGTTTATTAGTATTGTAACAGTTTTTTTAACTTACCATTCATATTCTTTAATCAATATTCTCCCATCCATTTAAAGAGCCTACTTCAGGGCATTACAACCTCCATGGCTACTATGGGTTTTTATAAATTAAAGGTGCATACATTGGTAGTGCGGACAATTGGCAAAAGGGGGGGGGGCGGGCGCCAAAAGCAACGCCATTTCTCCGCCGATTTTCTTACAAGACTTTTGCAACCCATACATGTCTTGATCACCATGGTACTCATACACGGCTTGATCACCATGGTACTCATTCACGGCTTGATCACCATGGTACTCATTCATGGCTTGATCACCATGGTACTCATTCATGGCTTGATCACCATGGTACTCATTCATGGCTTGATCACCATGGTACTCATTCATGGCTTGATCACCATGGTACTCATTCATGGCTTGATCACCATGGTACTCATTCATGGCTTGATCACCATGGTACTCATTCATGGCTTGATCACCATGGTACTCATTCATGGCTTGATCACCATGGTACTCATTCATGGCTTGATCACCTTGGTACTCATTCATGGCTTGATCACCATGGTACTCATTCATGGCTTGATCACCTTGGTACTCATTCATGGCTTGATCACCATGGTACTCATTCATGGCTTGATCACCATGGTACTCATACATGTCTTGATCACCTTGGTACTCATTCACGGCTTGATCACCTTGGTACTCATTCACGGCTTGATCACCTTGGTACTCATTCACGGCTTGATCACCATGGTACTCATTCACGGCTTGATCACCATGGTACTCATTCATGGCTTGATCACCTTGGTACTCATTCATGGCTTGATCACCATGGTACTCATTCACGGCTTGATCACCATGGTACTCATTCACGGCTTGATCACCATGGTACTCATACATGTCTTGATCACCTTGGTACTCATTCACGGCTTGATCACCTTGGTACTCATTCATGGCTTGATCACCTTGGTACTCATTCACGGCTTGATCACCTTGGTACTCATTCATGGCTTGATCACCTTGGTACTCATTCACGGCTTGATCACCTTGGTACTCATTCACGGCTTGATCACCTTGGTACTCATTCACGGCTTGATCACCATGGTACTCATACATGTCTTGATCACCTTGGTACTCATACATGTCTTGATCACCTTGGTACTCATTCATGGCTTGATCACCATGGTACTCATTCATGGCTTGATCACCTTGGTACTCATTCATGGCTTGATCACCATGGTACTCATACATGTCTTGATCACCTTGGTACTCATTCACGGCTTGATCACCTTGGTACTCATTCACGGCTTGATCACCATGGTACTCATTCATGGCTTGATCACCATGGTACTCATTCACGGCTTGATCACCATGGTACTCATACATGTCTTGATCACCTTGGTACTCATTCATGGCTTGATCACCATGGTACTCATTCACGGCTTGATCACCTTGGTACTCATTCACGGCTTGATCACCATGGTACTCATACATGTCTTGATCACCTTGGTACTCATTCACGGCTTGATCACCATGGTACTCATACATGTCTTGATCACCTTGGTACTCATTCACGGCTTGATCACCATGGTACTTATACATGTCTTGATCACCTTGGTACTCATTCACGGCTTGATCACCATGGTACTCATTCATGGCTTGATCACCATGGTACTCATACATGTCTTGATCACCTTGGTACTCATTCACGGCTTGATCACCATGGTACTTATACATGTCTTGATCACCTTGGTACTCATTCATGTCTTGATCACCATGGTACTCATACATGTCTTGATCACCTTGGTACTCATTCACGGCTTGATCACCATGGTACTTATACATGTCTTGATCACCTTGGTACTCATTCATGTCTTGATCACCATGGTACTCATACATGTCTTGATCACCTTGGTACTCATTCACGGCTTGATCACCTTGGTACTCATTCACGGCTTGATCACCATGGTACTCATTCACGGCTTGATCACCATGGTACTCATTCACGGCTTGATCACCTTGGTACTCATACATGTCTTGATCACCTTGGTACTCATTCACGGCTTGATCACCTTGGTACTCATACATGTCTTGATCACCATGGTACTCATTCATGGCTTGATCACCATGGTACTCATTCACGGCTTGATCACCATGGTACTCATACATGTCTTGATCACCTTGGTACTCATTCACGGCTTGATCACCATGGTACTCATACATGTCTTGATCACCATGGTACTCATTCACGGCTTGATCACCATGGTACTCATACATGTCTTGATCACCATGGTACTCATACATGTCTTGATCACCTTGGTACTCATTCATGTCTTGATCACCATGGTACTCATACATGTCTTGATCACCTTGGTACTCATTCACGGCTTGATCACCTTGGTACTCATACATGTCTTGATCACCATGGTACTCATTCACGGCTTGATCACCATGGTACTCATACATGTCTTGATCACCTTGGTACTCATTCACGGCTTGATCACCATGGTACTCATACATGTCTTGATCACCATGGTACTCATTCACGGCTTGATCACCATGGTACTCATACATGTCTTGATCACCATGGTACTCATACATGTCTTGATCACCTTGGTACTCATTCATGTCTTGATCACCATGGTACTCATTCACGGCTTGATCACCATGGTACTCATACATGTCTTGATCACCATGGTACTCATTCACGGCTTGATCACCTTGGTACTCATTCACGGCTTGATCACCATGGTACTCATTCATGGCTTGATCACCATGGTACTCATTCACGGCTTGATCACCATGGTACTCATACATGTCTTGATCACCATGGTACTCATTCACGGCTTGATCACCATGGTACTCATACATGTCTTGATCACCATGGTACTCATTCACGGCTTGATCACCATGGTACTCATACATGTCTTGATCACCATGGTACTCATTCACGGCTTGATCACCATGGTACTCATACATGTCTTGATCACCATGGTACTCATTCACGGCTTGATCACCATGGTACTCATACATGTCTTGATCACCATGGTACTCATTCACGGCTTGATCACCATGGTACTCATACATGTCTTGATCACCATGGTACTCATTCACGGCTTGATCACCATGGTACTCATACATGTCTTGATCACCATGGTACTCATTCACGGCTTGATCACCATGGTACTCATACATGTCTTGATCACCATGGTACTCATTCACGGCTTGATCACCATGGTACTCATACATGTCTTGATCACCATGGTACTCATTCACGGCTTGATCACCATGGTACTCATACATGTCTTGATCACCATGGTACTCATTCACGGCTTGATCACCATGGTACTCATACATGTCTTGATCACCATGGTACTCATTCACGGCTTGATCACCATGGTACTCATACATGTCTTGATCACCATGGTACTCATTCACGGCTTGATCACCATGGTACTCATACATGTCTTGATCACCATGGTACTCATTCACGGCTTGATCACCATGGTACTCATACATGTCTTGATCACCATGGTACTCATTCACGGCTTGATCACCATGGTACTCATTCATGTCTTGATCACCATGGTACTCATTCACGGCTTGATCACCATGGTACTCATACATGTCTTGATCACCATGGTACTCATTCACGGCTTGATCACCTTGGTACTCATTCACGGCTTGATCACCTTGGTACTCATTCACGGCTTGATCACCTTGGTACTCATTCACGGCTTGATCACCATGGTACTCATTCACGGCTTGATCACCATGGTACTCATTCACGGCTTGATCACCTTGGTACTCATTCATGACTTGATCACCTTGGTACTCATTCACGGCTTGATCACCATGGTACTCATTCATGACTTGATCACCTTGGTACTCATTCACGGCTTGATCACCTTGGTACTCATTCACGGCTTGATCACCATGGTACTCATTCACGGCTTGATCACCATGATACTCATACATGTCTTGATCACCATGGTACTCATTCACGGCTTGATCACCTTGGTACTCATTCACGGCTTGATCACCATGGTACTCATACATGTCTTGATCACCTTGGTACTCATACATGTCTTGATCACCTTGGTACTCATACATGTCTTGATCACCTTGGTACTCATTCACGGCTTGATCACCTTGGTACTCATACATGTCTTGATCAACTTGGTACTCATTCACGGCTTGATCACCATGGTACTCATACATGTCTTGATCACCATGGTACTCATACATGTCTTGATCACCTTGGTACTCATTCATTGCTTGATCACCTTGGTACTCATTCACGGCTTGATCACCATGGTACTCATTCACGGCTTGATCACCATGGTACTCATACATGTCTTGATCACCTTGGTACTCATTCACGGCTTGATCACCTTGGTACTCATTCACGGCTTGATCACCATGGTACTCATACATGTCTTGATCACCTTGGTACTCATTCACGGCTTGATCACCTTGGTACTCATTCACGGCTTGATCACCATGGTACTCATTCACGGCTTGATCACCATGGTACTCATTCACGGCTTGATCACCATGGTACTCATACATGTCTTGATCACCTTGGCACTCATTCACGGCTTGATCACCTTGGTACTCATACATGTCTTGATCACCTTGGTACTCATACATGTCTTGATCACCTTGGTACTCATTCACGGCTTGATCACCTTGGTACTCATTCACGGCTTGATCACCTTTGTACACATTCACGGCTTGATCACCTTGGTACTCATTCACGGCTTGATCACCTTGGTACTCATTCACGGCTTGATCACCATGGTACTCATTCACGGCTTGATCACCTTGGTACTCATTCACGGCTTGATCACCATGGTACTCATACATGTCTTGATCACCTTGGTACTCATTCACGGCTTGATCACCATGGTACTCATACATGTCTTGATCACCTTGGTACTCATTCATGGCTTGATCACCATGGTACTCATACATGTCTTGATCACCTTGGTACTCATTCATGGCTTGATCACCATGGTACTCATACATGTCTTGATCACCTTGGTACTCATACATGGCTTGATCACCTTGGTACTCATTCACGGCTTGATCACCATGGTATTCATACATGTCTTGATCACCATGGTACTCATTCATGGCTTGATCACCTTGGTACTCATTCACGGCTTGATCACCTTGGTACTCATACATGGCTTGATCACCATGGTACTCATACATGGCTTGATCACCATGGTACTCATACATGGCTTGATCACCTTGGTACTCATACATGGCTTTATCACCATGGTACTTATACATGGCTTGATCACCATGGTACTCATACATGGCTTGATCACCTTGGTACTCATACATGGCTTGATCACCATGGTACTCATACATGGCTTGATCACCTTGGTACTCATTCATGGCTTGATCACCATGGTACTCATACACGGCTTGATCACCTTGGTACTCATACATGGCTTGATCACCATGGTACTCATACATGGCTTGATCACCTTGGTACTCATTCATGGCTTGATCACCTTGGTACTCATACATGGCTTGATCACCATGGTACTCATACATGTCTTGATCACCTTGGTATTCATACATGTCTTGATCACCATGGTACTCATTCATGGCTTGATCACCATGGTACTCATTCACGGCTTGATCACCATGGTACTCATACATGTCTTGATCAACCATGGTACTCATTCATGGCTTGATCACCTTGGTACTCATTCACGGCTTGATCACCATGGTACTCATACATGTCTTGATCACCTTGGTACTCATTCATGGCTTGATCACCATGGTACTCATACATGTCTTGATCACCTTGGTACTCATTCATGGCTTGATCACCATGGTACTCATACATGTCTTGATCACCTTGGTACTCATTCATGGCTTGATCACCTTGGTACTCATTCATGTCTTGATCACCATGGTACTCATACATGTCTTGATCACCATGGTACTCATACATGTCTTGATCACCATGGTACTCATACATGTCTTGATCACCATGGTACTCATTCATGTCTTGATCACCATGGTACTCATACATGTCTTGATCACCATGGTACTCATTCACGGCTTGATCACCATGGTACTCATACATGTCTTGATCACCATGGTACTCATTCACGGCTTGATCACCATGGTACTCATACATGTCTTGATCACCATGGTACTCATTCACGGCTTGATCACCATGGTACTCATTCATGGCTTGATCACCATGGTACTCATTCATGGCTTGATCACCATGGTACTCATTCATGGCTTGATCACCATGGTACTCATTCATGGCTTGATCACCATGGTACTCATTCATGGCTTGATCACCATGGTACTCATACATGTCTTGATTACCATGGTACTCATACATGTCTTGATCAACCATGGTACTCATACATGTCTTGATCAACCATGGTACTAATACATGTCTTGATAATTATGATACTCATGCATGTCTTGATCAACCATGGTACTCATACATGTCTTGATCAACCATGGTACTAATACATGTCTTGATAATTATGATACTCATACATGTCTTGATCAACCATGGTACTCATACATCTCTTGATAACCATGGTACTCATACATGTCATGATTACCATGGTACTCATACATGTCTCGATCACCATGGTACTCATACATGTCTTGATTACCATGGTACTCATACATGTCTCGATCACCATGGTAATCATACATGTCATGATCACCATGGTACTCATACATGTCTCGATCACCATGGTAATCATACATGTCTTGATCACCTTGGTACTCATACATGTCTTGATCAAACATGGTACTCATCAAACAGTTGATGGATTAAAAATACTAAACAGTTTAAAAGTTGCCTTGCTATAGAGGCTTGATGATTTCAACTAAAACTGATTATTTTGTTGTAACAACTAGCAGCATCAAACTACTTTTGGGTGTGAAGCCAGTGTCATTCTATATCAACAGTTGCAATTAATTATTATAAATTTCCATTGCAATTTTTGGGTCAGTTTATGAAATTCAATTTTTTGCAAATGACAATTTTATGTTTTCTTATATTTCATCTTATATTTATGTATTTTAAATTTACAGTTGTACTTGAAGCTTTTAGAGGCAAATCAGTTGACTTCGTGCCCCCCCCCCAAAATCCCCCGCATTGAATACTTCTGGGGAGGCCAGGGTGGCAGAAGAGTCTGACGTTCATACACTGATCCATAACACTGCCCAACAGAGCAGGTTGCCACTGTATTAGACTGACAAAGCCCAACAGAGCAGGTTGCCACTGTATTAGACTGACAAAGCCCAACAGAGCAGGTTACCACTGTATTAGCCTAACATTGCCCAACAGAGCAGATAACCACTGTATTAGCCTGACACTGCCCAACAGAGCAGGTTGCCACTGTATTAGCCTGACACTGCCCAACAGAGCAGGTTGCCACTGTATTAGCCTGACACTGCCCAACAGAGCAGGTTGCCACTGTATTAGACTGACAAAGCCCAACAGAGCAGGTTACCACTGTATTAGCCTGACTTTGCCCAAACAGAGCAGATAACCACTGTATTAGCCTGACACTGCCCAACAGAGCAGGTTGCCACTGTATTAGGCTGACAAAGCCCAACAGAGCAGGTTACCACTGTATTAGCCTGACTTTGCCCAAACAGAGCAGATAACCACTGTATTAGCCTGACACTGCCCAACAGAGCAGGTTGCCACTGTATTAGACTGACAAAGCCCAACAGAGCAGATAACCACTGTATTAGCCTAACATTGCCTAACAGAGCAGATAACCACTGTATTAGCCTGACACGGCCCAACAGAGCACGTTGCCACTGTATTAGCCTGACACTGCCCAACAGAGCAGATAACCACTGTATTAGCCTGACACTGCCCAACAGAACAGGTTGCCACTGTATTAGCCTGGGCTTTCAAAGATCCTACCAAAATATAGGTTACTTAGAGTGATTTTTTGATTTTATTGGATTTAATCTGGCTGAATGGAATGTTGTTTTCTATATCTATATTTGTTCATCTGCGGCATCAATGATTTTAAGATGGAAATGTCTGAGAACATTAAATGTGTGCACTGATTATTAAAGTTGGGTAAATTACAATAAAACTGTAATACAATAATACAATATAGTTTAATGACTTATAAATCATTTACGGGGTAACATTTCTCAAAGTGATAATTTTTTTATGATTGTGCATGATTTTGACAAACATGTTAAATAATTTCATAAGACGCATACAAGCCATCAACTTAAAAATCCAACATTTTTTTTTTAAAAAAAGACATCATTTATAACACTATAAAATTTACTGGTAAATTTAGTTCTAACATTGTGTAAATAACAATTAAAAACAAAAATATATGGCAGTACAAGGTAAAACTAAAGATAAAAATGTTGGATTTAAATTATTGATAAAAATTTAATTTATGAACATAGTTATAGATTTTTGTTTAAAAATGTATTATTACTAATTGTCATTTGTTTTAAGATTCTTAAAAAGCAATAGGTCAACACATATGACAAACAAGGGGATGGCATCATTCTAGGACATGTCACAGCTGCTTAAGGTTGCTTCCCTTTGATGACGTTATATTCCGTACATATTTCTGGTGTTCTGTCTTGTGGCTTTGAGCACTACGTCCACTGAGACACCTCGTAATTCTGCGATTCTCTCAGCTGTTATCAGAGCGAGACCAGGTTGAGACACTTTTAAGTTGCCCTGAAACCAGACGAAATATTAATTAAAATATTAATTTACAATTTTGGATTTGAGCTTAATTTATTTTGTATATCTACTTGATTGAATTTATGCACTGGATAACAATATTTTAAAAATAATAAGTATGATATAAAATCAAACAAAAGAATTAACGATTCTCAATACTTCCGGATTGAACATGTATTAAATTGTTTTCTATTTGAATTTCTTTATTCAGTTTTTAGTTATTTAGGATGAAACCTGGATGCTACTATGGAATCTTTGTGATAAAGAGAATTTAAAAACAACAAAAAAACAATTAACTAGAAAGGTGTAAATCAAGTTGTTTCAAACATATCTTGATGCTGCCAGGTACAAAGTAAGGGGCATCAGTCTCTAGCAGAAGTCGGTCCAGGGGGATCCTAGCGGCCACGGTCATGGGTTCCACGGCTGACTGGTAGGTGATGACAGGGGTCAGACCCAGGTAGAGGTTAGGGAAACTGTCCAGCCAGTGTCTGGCTTTGTGCTCATTTCTGGTGAAGCAGTGGACGTGGATCTTATGGTCACGTGGTACCAGCTGTCAAGAAGATAAATACAAATAATTTTAATTAAGTACATTAAATGAGGAGTTTCCAAAGCACAGGCATATAAAATGAACTTGAAGCTTTAAAAACTGTAGTAAATGCACAAGTTATACTTTAATAAGACTCTTCATTTAAAAGTGACATATTCTTAGCGTCATAAGTATTGAAATCTGCAACAGCAAATCTATCATGAATATTGTGTAAATATATTTATAAACATTATTTTTGGGAAATATTGAAATTATTGAAAGTTAAAAAAAAAAAAAAACACCAATCAGATACTATTATTATAATGTTTATAACATGGACTATATTGCTCACTAGATGTTGTAACATGGCAATCCTGGTCATTGACTACATAATGACCTAAGTAATCGTTATCTTACTAGCTTTAGGCACTCAATAATTTTATAAGTCAAAACATATTTCTTAAACGTGAATATAGTCATATCCATTAAGATTCATGTAACGAATATCAACTCACCTCGCGCATGATCTCCAAGCAATCATCGTCTGCATCACGGCAATGAATGACCAGTGGCAAGAACATGTCCAAGGCGATCTTAAGCTGGGTCCTGAACACTCTCTTCTGTACGTCAGCGTGTCTGTGGAATGTGCCCGAGTAGTCCAGGCCGATCTCCCCTAGCGCAACGACTTTTGGGTGACTCAGATATTTCCTGAGCCCCTGCTCGTGAACGTCCTTGAACTCGGTGGCACTCTTGGGATGACAACCAAACGCCAACCACACGCCGTCTTCTCCAGATACCGTTCTGAAGATCAGATCTTTGGGAACTGTTAGAGAGCAATGGATGGGTCGAAAATAGGGATTATGAAACATCCTATAATATTTTTAAAATAAAAATACAATATAAATAACAAACTTAATGCAATGTGGCAAACTTTTGTTTTAAATATGTGAGAAAATGCAAAGATAATCCAACGAAGAGGACGTAAACAATACATTGGCCATATTTTTCTCTTACAAGACTAGCTATAAAGAAAACATATTATGTATAAGCAATGAAACAGATGTACTCACATTTAGCAGAAAATGTATTGGGATTACAGAAGACAGCAACACATCCTTCGTAGTTGTCAGGATACGAGTCAGCCATGGACTTCCTAAAACTCTGGTACGTGGTGGTCATGTCAACATTCATCTGTTTGTAGGTGAAGTCAATATGGCAATGACTGTCTATGAACGTGTGCTTGTACCCTCGACTCCTTGCAATGAAGTCTCTAGACCAGGGTGCCGGTGATCTCAAGGCGGACTTATTAAAATTTAACGTGTCGGATCTCCTCCTAGTCGTGTGGGAGCTGTGGCAGGTGTGATGAGTTGGCGCTGGGAGAGACTGTGGGGTGTTATGGTCGTGTTTTCTGATGGGCGTACAGCAGCTGACCGGGCTGTTGAAGTTGATGTTTAAGATGGAAGACGCTGTAGGACTGGTTAACTTAAATCTGAGATCCGTCAAAGGAAATCTGGATTTGATGTTATCTACCCTTGGCTCATCTGCTGATATGAATTTAAAAGAATTCATTTATACTGTGATATCTAATTATTACTATTGTGAATTTTATTACAGGGTGAAGAATAAAGTTTTATTCTGAATATTATTACTATATTAAGTATGAGATGAGATGTGCACAAAAATTAAATTTAAAAAAAATATGCACCAACCTTTTGCTTTATATAATATGGTCTCAGATTTTGTCTTGGAGTAGTGTGCCCCTGATGTTCCAGGAATATCTTGATGACGGTATTGCTGTGATGAAGAATATTTCCTGTCGTTGTTCAGAACATCACGGCAATCAAACATTGCAGGAGCTGATTTTGGCTTTTGTGACTTATCAAGTTTGATAGAAATGGTGGAAGAATCTCTTGTTAAAATTGGAGTTTTAAATTTGTAATCATTTTTTTCGTATTTCCTAGCTGGACTTATTCGTTCTTCCTTTAATGTGTGGCTCTGTGATTCTAATTTGAGACGCTTTGAGCTTCTGTCACGTGATCGATAATTTTCATCTGACGAACTGGAGCTGCTGTGTTTAACAACGACCCTGTCAGGAGATCTTTCTCCACATTTTGAGGACTTCCTCTCGCTTGGACGTTCAGATCTGTGTGGTCTCGGTTCTTCATCCGTCGTGATATCATCATAGGAAGGACCAGATAGAGATGGGGAATGATATGGGAGCTTCATTTTGCAGTCAATTTGCTTTGATGAGCGACCTGTATCATAACGATTAACCTCCACATGACTGACAGCACTGACTTTTCTGACTGGGGAGTAAGACTCCGGTGACGTAGATGGACTACGTCGTCTTTTGTTGCTTCTCCCATCCTGACGTCTGCGTCTCGCGCATGGCTCGGGACTCGTGGATGGATCTTTTCCTCGTCTCGATCTGCTCTCGTGGACGTGACGAGATTCGCTGCCGAATTTGTTGAATCGGTTGTATCCCTTGCTGGAGTCACTGTCACTGGAGGAACTCCTCGAGACTGAGTGAACCTTCACCACTCGTCTATCATTCTGGGTTGATGGTGGGTGTCGTCGCTTATGGGTTCTGGGTGTGGAAGGTGGCGGTGACCTCGGATAGCTTCGCTTTGATCTGTGTTTTCTATCCATTTTTTTTTTCCCTACAAAATGTTTAAAAAAGACAAAACAATATTAATATTTAGATAAATTGCGGGAAATACAATGTACGTTGTCATAAAAACAGCATTTTGATATTAGTGATGTTAATGTAGGTTTTATCAAACCGGATGTTGATTATTGAGTTTATTCTTGAGTATTTAAAATGTCAGATCGAACAAACAGTTGACATCGATAGCATCCCAAGCCTCATCACTTAATATTTAAACATTTGTGAAGGGATACAAGTTTATTGAAACTTTTTTTTTTAAATGTTAAGTTGTACCTTGTACGTCAATTGATTATATATATATATACTTCAAGAAATAGAAAGAAAAATCGATTTTTGTTTGTTATCATCGTTAACTGGTGATTGATTATTTTAAACATCTTTAAATGCACGCAAAGTATTAAAAAGGAATTCTTATTTTAAAATTACGTTGAGTATATGGATGTATATCAATAAACAAAGAAAGACAGACATAGTCTTGCGCTTATAATTGTTGACTCAAGTCGTCCAACCAGACTTATATGTCAAAAATATTGAAAGTCCATCATTATTTTTTACGGACTATCCTATGGACACTTAGGGGTCACGTTTTGAAATGAAAATGTTGCTTCTATATTATTTTCAAATCTTATTTATTGCAAGTGCAGCACAACAAATTCGTCTTATACCTTTAATTGGCACTAATGATTATAAAATGTCAATTTACTTTCCACTAATGACTATAAAATGCATTTTCCCTTGTCTCTAATGTCAAATATCATTTCACTTGTCACTAATGACAATTAAATGTCCCTTTACTTGTCACTAATGACTATTACCACACGTCATTTCACTTGTCACTATTGACTTTTACTACACGTCATTTCACTTGTCACTAATGACAATTAAATGTCATTTCACTTCTCACTACTGACTGTTGAATGTCATTTCACTTGTCAGTAATGACATTATAAGTCAGCGTCAACTAAATAGCCTATTTAGTTGTAAATAGCTTTTAACAGATTTTTTAAAAAGCAACATAACTAAATTGTGACCAAATTTTTTGACCTAATATTTCAAAATATCTAAACGTTAATGGTAAACCGTAGCAGTATTCTAATCTCATCAAATAAGTTATATGTTATTGAAACCTTTGCTTGGGCAAAAAAATACTACACTTTAGAAATCGTATTAGCGGTACATGTTTTTGAAATGGTGTATACATATAATAAAATGTTTATAAGATGGCTTACTCACCACACACGCGTCACAACGTTCGAAGAAAATATCTTAATCCAATGAAGGAACTTTGTCGTTGAAAGCGTATCAAGTTAAGATATACGAAGGTAGAACTTATCAAGAATATTCACACAGCAATGATCACTGAAATTCAAGTCAAGAGTAACTTTGTACTGAAGTGTGAACGCTTTTATAGGTTGCTAAGAGATTGGACGCCACTTGGGTTTCAACCAATCATGGCGCGGGGCTACACCGATTGGACGGTTATGGTCCGGCCTACTCTCATAACGACCTTCACCCTTATGACCGGGAAGCTGACCAGTGGAGCATTTGACGTATAATAGGGACTAATCACCTGGACAGTACTGTGTAGAGAGGAAATGAGGTCATGGCAAATTTGGCGCCCTGGTCTTGAAGATCCACGTGGCTAGAAATATAGGTCATGTATAAAATACATTTAAATCTTCCCGCTCTATAATAAATGTATTTAACATTTTTGATACGTAGTGGTTAACTTGCAAGGGATATTTCTTTGGTTCTTTCCATCATTCTGGACCGTAATCAATTTTCTTAACACATAAAACAATACTAATAACCCCCACTGACGTCATCACAGTTTATTTCACCGCCTTGTCTTGACCAATCTTTTCAAACAAAAGTCAATTTTTATTGACAGGAGAAGACATCCCACCTCCAACAACTCCTACCATACGGACTATCCTATGGACTATCCTATGGACTATCCTATGGACTACCCTATGGACTATCCTATGGACTATCCTATGGACTATCATATGGACTATCCTATGGACTATCCTATGGACTATCCTATGGACTATCCTATGGACTATTTTACTGACTATCCTACGGACTATCCTACGGACCATCCTACGGACTATCCTATGGACTATCATACGGACTATCCTACGGACTATCCTATGGACTATCCTACTGACTATCCTACTGACTATCCTATGGACTATCCTATGGACTATCCTACGGACTATCCTACGGACTATCCTACTGACAATCCTACTGACTATCCTATGGACTATCCTGTCATATCATCATTTCTTTTTAATTTTATTTTTGGTCAACAAATATGTGGTGTAAAATTGGGCAGGATAAAATATTGATATGGTTCAGGGGTAAAAAATAGTGTGCGCTAGGAGTGAGCAGAGCTTATTGGGGTTCTTAGAGAGTAGGTCACTTGAGTTGACATGGTTGTCAAGTAACTTTAACAGATATGAAGTTCACACATCACCATTGTCGCCATTGTCTTTTGGGCTTATAACTAATAACACAAGACAAAGTAAAGATCATCACACATTGAATGACGTCATATGTGTTCATTTCGTCCAGTACCCCTACGATGTATTTGCTTATGCAGCAGAGCCGGTTTTATAATCCGTTATGTAAATACTTCAGATTCTTGGTTTTAAATAAAAGCCTACATTGTTGACACCTTTAGAAAGTAGGGGTGGGGGAAAGAAGGTGTGGGGGATTACGAGTCCTCATACAAAATACAGTTTGAAAACAGTTTGTTTATTGACTGAATATATGCCAAACGAGCTCCAACTTCCGTAACCTCCTTGTCATATTATCGCTAGTTTCAGAATTAAAAAGATAACCTTTAAAATGTGTGCAACACAATGGTTTCCTCTATCCCTTATAGTCATCAATATCGTAATAAAGGGGAAAGACTTCAGATAGTTTGGGTCATGCACGCTCAGGCTTCCCAACCGTAGGGGGTAGGGGCAGTTTTTGATAAGGGACGGTTTCCATTGTACTAGCCGCAAGGTTGCCTATACGGCATTATTTGCATTATTTGCCATATGGTTTACCTAGGTGAGACGAGACGCTGGCTATCTGACAAATGAATTGAACACCTCCGCAATATTGTGCAAGATAAGCAGTGTCCCATCTCACACACTTCAATAGCAGCCGCCATTGTGTCTTGTACAAACACTCCAAACCGGATGAATTTGAAAAACAAACTAATCCGGACTTACAGAACCTTGACCTCACAGGGCAATAGCGTCAAGTTCTCTTTCCCTTGTTCAAACTTTTCTTCGTAACCCCCAGTTGAACCACTGTCAATCATGACCAACCCCCCGCCACCTATTTTTTTTAAGTGGTTGAGGTTGTTACCTAAGTATGCTCAGCAATAGTGATACCGGTAAGCTTCCTCTGATCATTTAGCTTTTTTCTTCCAGTAAACCTCAGAATTACTTTCACGCATATTCATATAGAGATAACTATCACGTGATAAGATGCGCTCATGAGTTAGCAATGGACGGATATAAGGAAAACAAACTATCGACAATGTTGTTGGCATGTTGGGTTGTTGTTCGATGAGGCGCATCAAAATGCTGATAAAAGATGTGTGCGAGAAACGTTATTTTTTTTTTTACTCCCTCATACACTGTTCGTCAACTTGAACGGGGCTCAGCGATTCCCTCATACACTGTTCGCCAACTTGAACGGGGCTCAGCGATTCCCTCATTCACTGTTCGCCACCTGGAACGGTGCTCAGCGATTCCCTCATTCACTGTTCGCCAACTGGAACGGTGCTCAGCGATTCCCTCATTCACTGTTCGCACACTGGAACGGTGCTCAGCGATTCCCTCATTCACTGTTCGCCAACTGGAACGGTGCTGAGCGATGATCTCCCATTCGTTGATTTTTATGTTGGCTTCCTTCATGCTCCGTTTGCAAAATCCTTAAATAACTGCCACGACCGTTCAATAAGTCTTGCCCCTTCTGCCAACTGTCTAGGTAGCAGATTTTTTGGAATACGGCCTTCCCCCATTCTCCTTACATGACCTAACCAGCGATGGGGACACTTGACATGCGACACATGTTAGCCCAAACGAAGACGTCTGTGTTAGGCATCTTTTCCTGTTACCGACTGCGCAAAATGCCACGCAGTCATGGCGCTCATGACTGGCATATGTGGTCCACATTTAACTGTCAAATAGAAGCGTACTAAGCAACAATAATGATGTGATTAATAAAGATGACCACACATTTCACTAGTGTCAAATGAAGGTGTAGAGCTGCCAATATAACAACAATAAATACTTGGAGATTAGATCCAAAATATTAAAATTTTAGCTATACATATAAATAGACTGGTACGTGGCGAGGCCGATCCCTCCTATTTTCCTGCTAGACAAGTATGTTGTTTCTATTTGTGCACTTGTAACTGTTGCAAGGGAAGTAAAGCCATTAAAACTATCGGTGTTTGTGATTATCATGGGATGTGATCGATATTTTATGGAAGTAGATTTTTTAAAATATGTGTTTTTTGTTTTATGAATCAGACTCTAATGATTGTAAGAAAAGGTGGTACATGATGTTTGATTGTAAGAAAAGGTGGTAGATGATGTTTGATTGTAAGAAAAGGTGGTACATGATGTTTGATTGTAAGAAAAGGTGGTACATGATGTTTGATTGTAAGAAAAGGTGGTAGATGATGTTTGATTGTAAGAAAAGGTGGTAGATGATGTTTGATTGTAAGAAAAGGTGGTAGATGATGTTTGATTGTAAGAAAAGGTGGTAGATGATGTTTGATTGTAAGAAAAGGTGGTACATGATGTTTGATTGTAAGAAAAGGTTGGTACATGATGTTTGATTGTCAGAAAAGGTGGTACATGATGTTTGTAAGAAAAGGTGGTAGATGATGTTTGATTGTAAGAAAAGGTGGCACATGATGTTTGTAAGAAAAGGTGGTAGATGATGTTTGATTGTAAGAAAAGGTGGTACATGATGTTTGTAAGAAAAGGTGGTACATGATGTTTGTAAGAAAAGGTGGTAGATGATGTTTGATTGTAAGAAAAGGTGGTACATGATGTTTGTAAGAAAAGGTGGTAGATGATGTTTGATTGTAAGAAAAGGTGGTACATGATGTTTGTAAGAAAAGGTGGTAGATGATGTTTGATTGTAAGAAAAGGTGGTACATGATGTTTGTAAGAAAAGGTAGTAGATGATGTTTGATTGTAAGGAAAGGTGGTACATGATGTTTGTAAGAAAAGGTGGTAGATGATGTTTGATTGTAAGAAAAGGTGGTACGTGATGTTTGTAAGAAAAGGTGGTAGATGATGTTTGATTGTAAGAAAAGGTGGTACATGATGTTTGTAAGAAAAGGTGGTAGATGATGTTTGATTGTAAGAAGAGTTGATACATGATGTTTGTAAGAAAAGGTGGTACATGATGTTTGATTGTAAGAAAAGGTGGTAGATTATGTTTGATTGTAAGAAAAGGTGGTACATGATGTTTGATTGTAAGAAAAGGTGGTACATGATGTTTGATTGTAAGAAAAGGTGGTACATGATGTTTGATTGTAAGAAAAGGTGGTACATGATGTTTGATTGTAAGAAAAGGTGGTACATGATGTTTGATTGTAAGAAAAGGTGGTACATGATGTTTGATTGTAAGAAAAGGTGGTACATGATGTTTGATTGTAAGAAAAGGTGGTACATGATGTTTGATTGTAAGAAAAGGTGGTAGATGATGTTTGATTGTAAGAAAAGGTGGTAGATGATGTTAGATTGTAAGAAAAGGTGGTAGATGATGTTTGATTGTAAGAAAAGGTGGTAGATGATGTTTGATTGTAAGAAAAGGTGGTAGATGATGTTTGATTGTAAGAAAAGGTGGTACATTATGTTTGATTGTAAGAAAAGGTTGGTACATGATGTTTGATTGTAAGAAAAGGTGGTACATGATGTTTGATTGTAAGAAAAGGTGGTACATGATGGTTGATTGTAAGAAAAGGTGGTACATGATGTTTGATTGTATGAAAAGGTTGGTACATGATGTTTGATTGTAAGAAAAGGTGGTACATGATGTTTGATTGTAAGAAAAGGTGGTACATGATGTTTTATTGTAAGAAAATGTGGTACATGATGTTTGATTGTAAGAAAAGGTGGTAGATGATGTTTGATTGTAAGAAAAGGTTGGTACATGATGTTTGATTGTAAGAAAAGGTGGTACATGATGTTTGATTGTAAGAAAAGGTTGGTGCATGATGTTTGATTGTAAGAAAAGGTGGTACATGATGTTTGATTGTAAGAAAAGGTTGGTGCATGATGTTTGATTGTAAGAAAAGGTGGTACATGATGTTTGATTGTAAGAAAAGGTGGTAGATGATGTTTGATTGTAAGAAAAGGTGGTACATGATGTTTGATTTTAAGAAAAGGTGGTACATGATGTTTGATTGTAAGAAAAGGTGGTACATGATGTTTGTAAGAAAAGGTGGTACATGATGTTTGATTGTAAGAAAAGGTGGTAATTGATGTTTGATTGTAAGAAAAGGTGGTACATGATGTTTGATTGTAAGAAAAGGTGGTAGATGATGTTTGATTGTAAGAAAAGGTGGTACATGATGTTTGTAAGAAAAGGTGGTACATGATGTTTGATTGTAAGAAAAGGTGGTACATGATGTATGATTGAAAGAAAAGGTGGTACATGATGTTTGATTGTAAGAAAAGGTTGGTACATGATGTTTGATTGTAAGAAAAGGTGGTACATGATGTTTGATTGTAAGAAAAGGTGGTACATGATGTTTGATTGTAAGAAAAGGTTGGTACATGATGTTTGATTGTAAGAAAAGGTGGTACATGATGTTTGATTGTAAGAAAAGGTGGTACATGATGTTTGATTGTAAGAAAAGGTGGTACATGATGTTTGATTGTAAGAAAAGGTTGGTACATGATGTTTGTAAGAAAAGGTGGTACATGATGTTTGATTGTAAGAAAAGGTGGTACATGATAATTGTAAGAAAAGGTGGTACATGATGTTTGATTGTAAGAAAAGGTGGTACATGATGTTTGTAAGAAAAGGTGGTACATGATGTTTGATTGTAAGAAAAGGTGGTACATGATGTTTGTAAGAAAAGGTGGTACATGATGTTTGATTGTAAGAAAAGGTGGTAGATGATGTTTGATTGTAAGAAAAGGTGGTAGATGATGTTTGATTGTAAGAAAAGGTGGTAGATGATGTTTGATTGTAAGAAAAGGTGGTAGATGATGTTTGATTGTAAGAAAAGGTGGTAGATTATGTTTGATTGTAAGAAAAGGTGGTACATGATGTTTGATTGTAAGAAAAGGTTGTTACATGATGTTTGATTGTAAGAAAAGGTGGTACATGATGTTTGATTGTAAGAAAAGGTGGTAGATGATGTTTGATTGTAAGAAAAGGTTGGTACATGATGTTTGATTGTAAGAAAAGGTGGTACATGATGTTTGATTGTAAGAAAAATTTGGTGCATGATGTTTGATTGTAAGAAAAGGTGGTACATGATGTTTGATTGTAAGAAAAGGTTGGTACATGATGTTTGATTGTAAGAAAAGGTTGGTACATGATGTTTGATTGTAAGAAAAGGTGGTACATGATGTTTGATTGTAAGAAAAGGTGGTACATGATGTTTGATTGTAAGAAAAGGTGGTACATGATGTTTGATTGTAAGAAAAGGTTGGTACATGATGTTTGTAAGAAAAGGTGGTACATGATGTTTGATTGTAAGAAAAGGTGGTACATGATGTTTGTAAGAAAAGGTGGTACATGATGTTTGATTGTAAGAAAAGGTGGTACATGATGTTTGATTGTAAGAAAAGGTGGTACATGATGTTTGATTGTAAGAAAAGGTTGGTGCATGATGTTTGATTGTAAGAAAAGGTGGTACATGATGTTTGATTGTAAGAAAAGGTTGGTACATGATGTTTGATTGTAAGAAAAGGTGGTACATGATGTTTGTAAGAAAAGGTGGTACATGATGTTTGATTGTAAGAAAAGGTGGGACATGATGTTTGATTGTAAGAAAAGGTGGTACATGATGTTTGATTGTAAGAAAAGGTGGTACATGATGTTTTTGTTGTTTTTTTTTGATGGTGGGATTCGTCCTCATTTTGTTTTGAAGTTTAAGATTATTTTTAAAGATTAGTTTTGTTTTAACCCTCTCACTCTTCCATTTTTTTTTGCCAAGGTGTCAAAAATCTGGATTTTATATATAGTATTTATAATATACCTTATACCTTATCATTTCTATTAAACAAAAAATTGTCGTCTCCCCACCTGCTCCCCTCCGTCAAATACCAGTGGCCTTCTACAGAATCGTCAATGGGAGATTTCTTTTCGTAGTCGCTGACCAACTTGTCGGTGCCTAATGAGTACATGTGATTTACTGCCCTTTCGATTGTGTAACCGCCTCATACTGACCATCTTGTCCATACCGCAAGGGGACAGGTGATTCACTGCCCTTTCGATTGTGTAACCGCCTCATTCTGACCGTCTTGTCCATTCCGCAAGGGGACAGGTGATTCACTGCCCATTCGATTGTGTGACCACCTCACTCTGACCGTCTTGTCCATACCGCAAGGGGACAGGTGATTCACTGCCCATTCAATTGTGTGACCGTCTCACTCTGACTGTCTTGTCCATACCGCAAGGGGACAGGTGGTTCACTGCCCATGCGATTGTGTAACCGCCTCACGGACTACCCCCTGCCACGTTTCGGAGTACTGTTTGTTTAAGGATTGACAGAAACAGGAAAGAAAGTGTTTGTGTGTTTGGGGTGGGGTGGGAGGGTTACGGTCCAGGCACATTTTGAGGCGTTGTCAGATATCGTGGCGTTATCAAGAATTCTCGGATGATCCACTTTGAATCCACGATTTGGATTCCTGCTGGTCTTGGGTGAATTAAGGTGTAATATGAGTAGGTGGAAGGGGAGATTATCTTTAGTGTTTAGAGAGTGATGAAAGATATCGTTGTGCTAAGCAGAATGCTCGAGAGACGTAGCTCTGTCACAGCATTTGTACATCCCTGCGCCAGCATCTGTACCTCCCTTCACCAGCATCTGTACCTGTCTGCCCCAGCATCTGTACCTCCTTGCACTAGCATCTATACCTCTCTGCCACAACATCTGTGCATCTCTGTCCCAGCATTTGTGCATCCCTGCACCAGCAGCTATACCTCTCTGCCCCAGGATCTGTACCTCCATTTGTACTTCTCTACCCCACCCCCTAAAAATGCTAACAGCAATAATTTAAAATAATAGAACTGAGGATTAAAAACTGCACAGTAACAACTTATCTATGTTTTTTTATTTATTATTTTTTATTGCTGTCGAATTTGAAAAAAAAAAAAAAAACACGAGAAAAGAAGCTTTTATCATAAGATGGGAAAGTTGACCAAGAGTTAAAAATTTTTTTAACAACTATTGTTTTTAAAGCTAGAGGTTTTTTTTTATCAGAAGGAACTAATACAACGGCTTCATCAACATGTTAAAGTCCGAATGTGAGAGGCATCATGACCACAACCGACCAAAGGCTGAATACCTGCATCATGACCACAACCGACCAAAGGCTGAATACCTGCATCATGACCACAACCGACCAAAGGCTGAATACCTGCATCATGACCACAACCGACCAAAGGCTGAATACCTGCATCATGACCACAACCGACCAAAGGCTGAATACCTGCATCATGACCACAACCGACCAAAGGCTGAATACCTGCATCATGACCACAACCGACCAAAGGCTGAATACCTGCATCATGACCACAACCGACCAAAGGCTGAATATCTGCATCATGACCACAACCGACCAAAGGCTGAATATCTGCATCATGACCACAACCGACCAAAGGCTGAATATCTGCATCATGACCACAACCGACCAAAGGCTGAATACCTGCATCATGACCACAACCGACCAAAGGCTGAATACCTGCTTCAATCTCTTAGCCATCTGTAAAGTCGTGTACACCTCTGTTAGAAGTTACTCTTGACTTGCCTCTCATTGATCATTAACGGGTGAACATATTTGACGAGATATTATTTCATGTAAAGCCTTTTGCCTTATTATAACTTCACTCAATTGCGACCACGTGACAATTCTGTTGACCAATAATATTTTGTGAAATTTATGAAACTTTGTGGTAAATAAGCTTAGTGATTTTAAAATGGTCTTTTTACTATTATCCTTATTTATGCATCTTTTTGTTAAGTTTGATTTATTTATGAATCAATTTTATGAATCTTAAAGTTAATTTTTCAAATGAGGTCACATCAAATTTGGCGCCCTGGACTTGAAGATCCAAGTGGCTTAAAATGTTGGTCATGTATAAAATCCATTCAAATCTGTCATTTACATATTATCATAGAGAGAGAAGATTTTTTGTTTATTTTATCCATATATATATGTATGCATATATATATATATACTGGAAACGCGTACGTCACTGAAAGTTGTTACAAACAAAGCAGTTTTACACACAAAAGCTTGTAACACCATCTTCATTGTAACAGCAAAATGTCACTACTTTTATTTAATCTCCAGTATGTAAATTTTCAACTATAACACAATATAAGCGTTGGTGCAGCAATACTTAAAAGT
This sequence comes from Lymnaea stagnalis, assembly GCA_964033795.1. Taxonomy (NCBI): domain Eukaryota; kingdom Metazoa; phylum Mollusca; class Gastropoda; family Lymnaeidae; genus Lymnaea; species Lymnaea stagnalis. The sequence continues at coordinate 421,721 of CAXITT010000431.1, forward strand.
ATTCAGTTGAGAAATGTTCAATGATCGTTTCTTTCATCTGATATTACCGAGGGAGCGAGATTTGGAACATTTCAAGCCGTGTGTATTTTCAGATTCAGGTAGCGACTTTGCTGTGACCTCATTTGCTCTCTACACAATATGGTCATGGTGTCAAGTCCCTACTTCTGTTTATCTGCTCTACTGGTCAGCTTACCGGTCATAGTCATGACCAAAACCGACCAATCGCCGAAGACCTGCTTCAAGTGTGTTGAGACCCATGTGGCGTATAATCACTTAGCAGCAGAAACAAACGTACGCACCTCTGGTCGTAGTTACGCCTGACTTGCAACTAAGTTATCTTGATTTTATGAAAACCTTTGTTTATCTAAAATAACATTTTAAAAGTATTTCCCATATCTGAACTTGGCCTTGAACTTGGTCTGACTGCGACTCCGAAAAACTCCATTTGGACCAGGATATTTCCATTAACCCAACAATGTTGTTTGGGAGGGGGGCAGGTGTCTTATCCCTTCATATGATACCAAAATAGCTTATCTTATCTTATCAAGTGATAGTTATCTCTTTATGCGTGTGTGTAATACAAACATTGATTGAAAGAAAAGCAACAACTGAATGATCCGAAGAAGCCTACCGGTAATTGAAAAGCATCAGTCGTTACAAGCTCAAACATCTTTAAACAAATAGGTGGTTTGGGGGGGGGGGGCTCCACTGACAATGGCGTAACTAGGGTTAGTACCGTCCAGAACATTTATATTGCACCTACTCCTCCTAAATCCTTTTATTGATTAACAAATTACAAACAATAATTTAAATGTTGCGCGTGAAAAGCCTTGTGGGATGTTTAGATCATTAGAGAGAAAGTGTAAGAAATAAGGTTTGGTTTTCAAATTGATTTACATTTTCTAGACTATTAAAAAAATGTCTTGTTTAATCGGAATATTTTTATCTATGATCGTTAAATTATGATAATTGAAACCTTTTTTTGATAAAATACTAAAGTAAGGAGCACAATGTACGGAAAATAGAACAAATAAAAGGAGCTACCAGAAAATAGTCATATTAATTGTGATGTATTTCTTCGAATCCAGGCTATCCTCTACTTTGTGTTCCTCCATTAGCTTATCTTACAACATGATGCCATTCTCCTTCCTGTTCGATTCTTTTCTTTACAATAAGCAGATACAACTTAGGTGTAGACTCTACTCGTGAACGCAGATGACATCCTTTGATTTGTGATGACATTTAATTTGTCTTGTTTCATTAAGGTAACACAGCCCACCAAACAATGGTGGCGGCATGTTTTGTTTCATTGAGGTATCACAGCCCACCAAAAAATGGCGATGGCATGTCTTGTTTCATTGAGGTATCACAGCCCACCAAAAAATGGCGATGGCATGTCTTGTTTCATTGAGGTATCACAGCCCACAAAACAATGGCGGCGGCATGTCTTGTTTAATTGAGGTATCACAGCCCACCAAACAATGGTGGTGGCATGTCTTGTTTCATTGAAGTATCACAGCCCACCAAACAATGGTGGTGGCATGTCTTGTTTCATTGAAGTATCACAGCCCACCAAACAATGGCGGTGGCATGTCTTGTTTCATTGAGGTAACACAGCCCACCAAACAATGGCGGTGGCATGTCTTGTTTCATTGAGGTATCACAGCCCACCAAACAATGGCGGTGGCATGTCTTGTTTCATTGAAGTACCACAGCCCACCAAACAATGGCGGCGGCATGTCTTGTTTCATTGAGGTATCACAGCCCACCAAACAATGGTGGTGGCATGTCTTGTTTCATTGAAGTACCACAGCCCACCAAACAACGGCGGCGGCATGTCTTGTTTCATTGAAGTACCACAGACCACCAAACAACGGCGGTGGCATGTCTTGTTTAATTGAAGTACCACAGCCCACCAAACAACGGCGGCGGCATGTATTGTTTCATTGAGGTACCACAGCCCACCAAACAATGGCGGTGGCATGTCTTGTTTCATTGAAGTACCACAGCCCACCAAACAATGGAGGTGGCATGTATTGTTTCATTGAAGTATCACAGCCCACCAAACAACGGCGGTGGCATGTATTGTTTCATTAAAGAACCACAGCCCACCAAACAATGGCGGTGGCATGTATTGTTTCATTGAAGTACCACAGCCCCACCAAACAATGGCGGTGGCATGTCTTAACAATGGAGGTGGCATGTATTGTTTCATGAGGTACCACAGCCCACCAAACAATGGCGGTGGCATGTCTTGTTTCATTGAAGTACCACAGCCCACCAAACAATGGCGGTGGCATGTCTTGTTTCATTGAAGTACCACAGCCCACCAAACAATGGAGGTGGCATGTATTGTTTCATTGAGGTACCACAGCCCACCAAACAATGGCGGTGGCATGTCTTGTTTCATTGAAGTACCACAGCCCACCAAACAATGGAGGTGGCATGTATTGTTTCATTGAGGTACCACAGCCCACCAAATAATTGCGGTGGCATGTATTGTTTCATTGAAGTACCACAGCCCACCAAACAATGGCGGTGGCATGTCTTGTTTCATTGAAGTACCACAGCCCACCAAACAATGGAGGTGGCATTTATTGTTTCATGAGGTACCACAGCCCACCAAACAATGGCGGTTGCATGTCTTGGTTCATTGAAGTACCACAGTCCACCCAACAACGGCGGGTGCATGTCTTGTTTCATTGAAGTACCACAGCCCACCAAACAATGGCGGTGGCATGTCTTGTTTCATTGAAGTACCACAGCCCACCAAACAATGGAGGTGGCATTTATTGTTCCATGAGGTACCACAGCCCACCAAACAATGGCGGTTGCATGTCTTGTTTCATTGAAGTACCACAGTCCACCAAACAATGGCGGTAGCATGTCTTGTTTCATTGAGGTATCACAGCCCACCAAACAATGGTGGTGGCATGTCTTGTTTCATTGAAGTACCACAGCCCACCAAACATTGGCGGCGGCATGTCTTGTTTCATTGAATTACCACAGCACACCAAACAACGGCGGCGGCATGTCTTGTTTCATTGAAGTACCACAGCCCACCAAACAATGGCGGTAGCATGTCTTGTTTCATTGAGATATCACAGCCCACCAAACAATGGCGGTGGCATGTCTTGTTTCATTGAAGTACCACATCCCACCAAACAACGGCGGTAGCATGTCTTGTTTCATTGAGGTATCACAGCCCACCAAACAATGGCGGTGGCATGTCTTGTTTCATTGAAGTACCACAGCAAACAAAACAACGGCGGTAGCATGTCTTGTTTCATTGAGGTATCACAGCCCACCAAACAACGGCGGCGGCATGTCTTGTTTCATTGAAGTACCACAGCCCACCAAACAATGGCGGTGGCATGTATTGTTTCATTGAGGTATCACAACCCACCAAACAATGGTGGCGGCATGACTTGTTTCATTGAGGTATCACAACCCACCAAACAATGGCGGTGGCATGTCTTGTTTCATTGAAGTATCACAGCCCACCAAACAATGGCGGCGGCATGTCTTGTTTCATTGAGGTACCACAGCCCACCAAACAATGGTGGTGGCATATCTTGTTTCATTGAGGTATCACAGCCCACCAAACAATGGCGGCGGCTATCCTTCAACTATTAAAATATACTTGACAAACCATGCACTCAAGTAACGCACTTGAAAAAAATTCCAATTAGTGCTAAACCTCCTCACGTAGGATATATCAACCCGAAACTAATGATCACATGACCGTCTGGTCCATGGGATGGGGTTGTTGAAGGTGGGGTGTCGTCTCCTGTCAATATAAATTAAAATTTATTTTAAAAGAGTTTTAAGGACAATGTGAAAAATAAACAGTTAGGACTTAAGTTAATGTGTAAGGATATTGGTTTTGTTTTCTATGGTCTACAACATTGACTTGTCTTATTAAATTGATTACGTTATAGAACAAAAGTAGAAAATACTAGGCACTAACATTCATTCTGTATTGTGTGTTCTTTAACTCAGAAGACATGTTAGCACCGTCTTCTTTGAAATATCAAAAATGTAATAATTTTATGCATTTGATCTAAAAATTAACATCTTTATTTAAATAAAACATCCATAAAAGATTCTGAAAAAAATCCCTTCAAATTTAAAAAGCTACGAACTAGATATAATAAAATATAATTTGTGTCCTTTACATTTTATTACAGAGAATAAAGATTTAAATATATTTTATACATGAGCAACATTTCAAGCCACGTGGATCTTCAAGTCCAGGGCGCCAAATTTGCCATGACCTCATTTGCTCTCTACACAGTACTGTCCAGGTGATTAGTCCCTATTATGCGTCAAATGCTTTACAGGTCAGCTTACCGGTCATAAGGGTGAAGGTCGTTATGAGAGTAGGCCGGACCATAACCGTCCAATCGGTGTAGCCCCGCGCCATGATTGGTTGAAACCCAAGTGGCGTCCAATCTCCTAACAACCTATAAAAGCGTTCACACTTCAGTACAAAGTTACTCTTGACTTGGATTTCAGTGATCATTGCTGTGTGAATATTCTTGATGAGTTCTACCTACATACAAAACTGCTTACTATTTCTTAACTTAATTCGATAGCCACTACAAAACAACTTTGCTGGACTAGGATATTTTCTTGTTTCTTGAAGTTCTGACGATTAAGTGGTAAGTAAGCCATGTTTTTACCATCTTATCACATCTCTAAAACACAGACCGTTCATCCGAGTTCTAAACTACACTACTTACTTTCCTAAGCAAAGGTTTCAATAACTCATAACCCTGTGATCAGATTTGGGTACTGCTAATGTTGACTTTGTTAGTTAACGTAAGATATTTTTTAAATATTACCTCACAGTAATTGGACAAAATATATCAAGTTTGTTGATTGCTTTTTATAATTTAACAGATATTTATGTGCTGTGAAATATTACTTATGTCATCAGTTAAAATTATGATTGCATCAATATAAATGAGTTAATGTGTCTATATGTATCAAGATACAAAATACAATTTAAAATTACCGTTTTCTTTTTGTAACTAAGGATGTTGAGCTCGATAACCAGCTGTTGTTTACAAACCAACAGTTTTGAAGTTATGTAAAATAATAAATCCACAATGTCCATTAATGCCTGCAACTTCTAATGATATATGCAGATTTGAATTACATTTTTAATCTGATTAAATTTGTCGATGTGGCCTTTTAATATGAAATAGATGTAAAGGAAATGCAAAAGAAAAATATTTTAAAAATTGCTTTGATAAAAATCGTATGCTTAAAACCAATAACGGGTTACAAAAAAGCAAAACCCCAGGCAGTAGGGCAAATGTTACCATTCTCGATTGTAATGTTTTCCTATATATGTTAAGAATGATGACCTCCATGTGGTATAAATTAAAATATAAAAATGTTTATGTTTGATATTGCATTGACCACTGTAATTCCTGCACCTTAAGCAAGCCTATTTTTATTTTGAAAAAAATTTAGGTCAAAAAGAGATGGATAGAAAATACAGATCAAAGCGAAGCTATCCGAGGTCACCGCCACCTTCCACACCCAGAACCCATAAGCCACGACTCCCACCAACAACCCAGAATGATAGACGAGTGGTGAAGGTTCACTCAGACTCGAGGAGTTCCTCCAGTGACAGTGACTCCAGCAAGGGATACAACCGATTCAACAAATTCGGCAGCGAATCTCGTCACGTCCACGAGAGCAGATCGAGACGAGGAAGAGATACATCCATGAGTCCCGAGCCATGCGCGAGACGCAGATGTCGAGATGGGAGAAGCAACAAAAGACGACGTAGTCCGTCTACGTCACCGGAGTCTTACTCCCCAGTCAGAAAAGTCAGAGCTGTCAGTCGTGTGGAGTTTAATCGTTATGATGCAGGTCACTCATCAAAGCAAATTGACTGCAAAATGAAGCTCCCATATCACTCTCCATCTCTATCTGGTCCTTCCTATGATGATACCACGACGGATGAAGAACCGAAAACGTACAGATCTGAACGTCCAAGCGAGAGGAAATCCTCAAAATGTGTAGAAAGATCTCCTGACAGGGTCGTTGTTAAACACAGCAGCTCTAGTTCGTCAGATGAAAATTATCGATCACGTGACAGAAGCTCAAAGCGTCTCAAATTAGAATCAAAGAGCCCCACATTAAAGGAAGAACGAATAATTCCGGCTAAGAAATACGAACAAAAGGAGTACAAATTTAAAACTCCAATTTTAACAAGAGATTCTTCCACCATTTCTTACAAATTCGACAAGTCACAAAAGCCCAAATCAGCTCCTGCAATGTTTGATTGCCGTGATGTTCTGAACAACCAAAGAAACTATTCTTCATCACAGCAATGCCGTCATCAAGATATTCCTGGAGCCTCAGGAGAACACAACTCTAGGACAAAATCTGAGACGATTTATAAATCAAAAGGTTGTTGCATTTTTTTTTTTGGATATATTTATTTAATTTTTGTGCACATATCATCTGATACATTTCTAAACTATTAAGATTACAACTTTATCCTTCACTCTGTAATAATGTTCACAATAGTAATAATTAAAATTAAAATATCACAGTATAAATGAATTCTTTTAAATTCATATCAACAGATGATGCAAGGGTAGATAACATCAAATCCAGATTTCCTTTGACGGATCTGAGACTAAAGTTAACCAGTCCTACAGCGTCTTCCATCTTAAACATCAACTTCAACAGCCCTGTCAGCTGCTGTACGCCCATCAGAAAACACGACCACGCAACACCACAGTCTCTCCCAGCGCCAACTCATCACACCTGCCACAGCTCCCACACGCCTAGGAGGAGATCCGACACGTTCAATTTTAATAAGGCTGCCTTGAGATCACCGGCACCCTGGTCTAGAGACTTCATGGCCAGGAGTCAAGGGTACAAGCACACGTTCATTGACAGTCATTGCCATATTGACTTCACCTACAAACAGATGAACGTTGGCATGACCACCACTTACCAGAGTTTTAGGGAGTCCATGGCGGACTCATATCCCGACAACTACGAAGGGTGTGTTGCTGTCTTCTGTAATCCCAATACATTTTCTGCTAAATGTGAGTACATCTGTTTCATCACTTTTACATAATAAGTTTTCTTTACAGCTAGTATTGTAAGAGAAAAAATTGCGAATGTATAATTTATGCCCTCTATGTTAGTTTGATTTTCTTTAGATTTTCTCTAACATTTAAAACTAAAGTTTGCAATAGTTAATTCAGTTCTTTATTTATATTGAATTTTTATTTTAGAAATATTAAAATATGTTTGATAATCCCTTTTTTTGACCCATCCATTGCTCTCTAACAGTTCCCAAAGATCTGATCTTCAGAACGGTATCTGGAGAAGACGGCGTGTGGTTGGCGTTTGGTTGTCATCCCAAGAGTGCCACCGAGTTCAAGGACGTTCACGAGCAGGGGCTGAGGAAATATCTGAGTCACCCAAAAGTCGTTGCCCTCGGGGAGATCGGCCTGGACTACTCGGGCACATTCCACAGACACGCTGACGTACAGAAGCGAGTGTTCAGGACCCAGCTTAAGATCGCCTTGGACATGTTCTTGCCACTGGTCATTCATTGCCGTGATGCAGACGATGATTGCTTGGAGATCATGCGCGAGGTGAGTTGATATTCGCTACATGAATCTTAATGGATATGACTATTTATGTTTATGTTTAAAACAGATGCATTTTGATATGAAATGATATATATTTCTATAGCTTGTAAAAAGATTGCTCACGCCTTATAATATATATATATATATATATATATATATATATATATATATATATATATATATATATATATATATAATATATATATATATATACATGTATAAATCAATCTAATGAATAACACGAATCGCTTTGTTACAACATCGAGTGAGCAAAATATTCCATATTATAAACATTATAATAATAATAATATCCGGAGATTTTTTTGTTAATTTCTTTATTTCAATTTTTCCTAAAGTAATGCGGACATATACACTCCATTGATAGATGCATTGTTTTAGATTTCGATACTTCTGCTGACGCTGAGAATGTTTCCACATTAAATTATTTGTATGCCTTTTCTTGACATATTTTAAATAACAGTTTTATTTAAGTACCTTTTGCAAACCACTGATTTAATGTACTTAATACACAATGATTTGTATTTATTATCTTGACAGCTGGTGCCACGTGACCATAAGATCCACGTCCACTGCTTCACCAGAAATGAGCACAAAGCCAGACACTGGTTGGACAGTTTCCCTAACCTCTACCTGGGTCTGACCCCTGTCATCACCTACCAGTCAGCCGTGGAGCCCATGACCGTGGCCGCTAGGATCCCCCTGGACCGACTTTTGCTAGAGACTGATGCCCCTTACTTTGTACCTGGCAGCATCAAGGTATGTTTGAACATTTTGATTTTAAACTCTCATTCTTGTGTATATAAAAAAAAAAAAAAAAACTAGGCTACAATGACTACACATTCCTAAGTTGTATCAATTTTTTTTATCTTAAATAAATAAACCTGTGACTAAATAGCACGATAAAAAAATATTTATTTTAAATAGAAAAACTCTATAAATTTAAATTTTGTTTGTGTCGAAATGTCATTAACGTGTGATAATCCTTAGAAAGCTATTCTTACTAGGCTCGCATTAGTCATTGGAATGTTGTCTATCTTGTAGGTTTTAAAAATTAATTATTTTTTGTATTTGTGTTTCAGGGCAACTTAAAAGTGTCTCACCCCGGTCTGGCTCTGGTAACAGCTGAGAGAATCGCAGAACTCCGAGGGGTCTCAGTGGACGTAGTGCTCAAAGCCACAAGACAGAACACGAGAAATATGTACGGATTATAACGTCATCAAAGGGAAGCTAGTGTGTTTAAAAATAACATAGTATAAATCTCACACAAGAGTTTCACACCCTTGTTACCTTGATTTTGATTCATAAGACTTTTTTCTTAAAAAGAATGTTAATATTACACCACTTATTTATTTAGCTTCATTGATATAACATTTTTATTAATCTTCTTTTAAGAAAAAGGTGTTCATAAAAAATATTTTATATTTTATATTTTTTAACCCAGTACGATATAGAACTTATTGCCATGTTCTAGGTTGTCTATATTTTTAACCCAGTACGATGTACAACTTATTGCTATGTTTTAGGTAGTCTATATTTTTAACCCAGTACGATGTACAAAGTATTGCCATGTTCTAGGTAGTCTATATTTTTAACCCAGTACGATGTACAACTTATTGCCATGTTCTAGGTCGCCTATATTTTTAACCCAGTACGATGTACAACTTATTGCCATGTTCTAGGTCGCCTATATTTTTAACCCAGTACGATGTACAACTTATTGCCATGTTCTAGGTCGAGTATATTTTTAACCCAGTACGATGTACAACTTATTGCCATGTTTTAGGTCGCCTAAATTTTGAAACTAGTACGATGTACAAATTATTGCCATGTTCTAGGTCGCCTAAATTTTTAACCAAGCACGATGTACAACTTATTGCCATGTTCTAGGTCGCCTAAATTTTTAACCCGGTACGATGTACAACTTATTGCCATGTTTTAGGTCGCCTATATTTTTAACCAAGTACGATGTAAAAATTATTGCCATTTTCTAGGTAGTCTATATTTTTAACCCAGTACGATAAAAACTTATTGCCATGTTCTTGGTCGCTTATATTTTTAACCCAGTACGATGTACAAATTATTTCCATGTTCTAGGTAGTCTATATTTTTAACCCAGTACGATGTACAAATTATTTCCATGTTCTAGGTAGTCTATATTTTTAACCCAGTACGATGTACAACTTATTGCCATGTTCTATGTAGACTATATTTTAACCCAGTACGATGTACAACTTATTGCCATGTTCTAGGTAGACTATATTTTTAACCCAGTACGATGTACAACTTATTGCCATGTTCTAGGTCGCCTAAATTTTGAACCGAGTACGATGTACAACTTATTGCCATGTTCTAGGTCGCCTATATTTTTAACCCAGTACGATGTACAACTTATTGCCATGTTCTAGGTCGCCTATATTTTTAACCCAGTACGATGTACAACTTATTGCCATGTTCTAGGTCGCCTAAATTTTTAACCCAGTACGATTTACAACTTATTGCCATGTTCTAGGTCACCTATATTTTTAACCCAGTACGATGTACAACTTATTGCCATGTTCTAGGTAGACTATATTTTTAACCCAAAACGATGTACAACTTATTGCCATGTTCTAGGTCGACTATATTTTTAACCCAGTACGATGTACAACTTATTGCCATGTTCTAGGTCGCCTATATTTTTAACCCAGTACGATGTACAACTTATTGCCATGTTCTAGGTCGCCTAAATTTTAATCCAGTACAATATACAACGTATTGCCATGCTCTAGGTAGTCTATATTTTTAACCCAGTACAATGTACAACTGATTAACATGTTTTTAGGTATATTTTAAATATTTGTTTTAACATGATTTCTGAGACTACGTTTTACCAGTAGTAAATGTATTGTACTTGATAAATGATCAAATAAACCACCTTTAAAATAATTTACTCTATTTCTGTTTATTGTTTCATATGTGTTTTTTTTTTATTGTTTTTCATGTGTTATGATAATATGTGTGTTCAATTTTCAAAATCTCCACCTGTAGCTTTTAAGTGCAAGACGCGCTAAATAAACGAAAGAAATAAGTCAGATTTAGTTTTTGTAATTAGACTATATTTTTCTCCGATATAAATTTGGTGCTTACGTATAAAATCTTTTTGTCTACAAATAGACTATTAAGATCTCAAAATCAAAATTCATTAATAAAATTATATAATTCTCAATAGTAAGATTATACAATTCTAAAATAAAAAACACGTATAAGCATTTGTTTAAAATGACTCTAAACACTTGCAGATAATTGGCTAACTCAGTTCAAAATGTCTTCAGTATTTTGTAGGTACTTTGTGTGATGTAGTAGAAACTGTACAACACATTCATATTAACAAACTCACCTAGTTTACGGATACAGATGCACTAGTTGTAGCCAATAATATATTGCCATAAATCTCTTTTGCCTTAAATATACAATGACAAGCTCTGATGTGGTTTGTCACTGGATGCTTTAAAAATTAGATGATAAGTAAACAACTTTCATGTGAAGCTCTTCACAGGTGGCTATTTGCTTACACATGTCTAGAGGAAGACCAGCACTGAGTCTCGTTTACGTTCAATTTTCAGATAATAGAACAAAGATAACATATAACAACGAAAACATATAATTTAATAAGATAATAATTACATATAATATAATAAGATAATATAACACAGATAATATAACTTATGTAATAACAGATATGATATAACATTGTTATAACACATATAATATTACACATGTGATAACACATTTAATATAACACTTGTAATACCACACACAATATAACACATAGACTTTCCAAAGCTCAATTTAATTGGATCATTGGTTTAAATCAGGGTGGATGTTAACCGGGGGGGAGGGGGGGATCAAAGATTCAACCAAAAATTTCTAGGAAGTAATGTGTCTGGAAAATGAGAGTGATCGAATTATCACAATATTAACTAAGGGGAACTGCATGATTGTTGCATGAATAAGTATTATGAAACATTTATTATAGTAGCATGTCCAGTGTTGGCATTGAAGCCTCAACATATTTGAAAGCATTAAACTATGTGACCCACTCCATAGAGTTTCAATGTGGGTTTTTGGACTGTCAGTGACAGGGCTATGTATCTGACATCCTGAACATAACTTAACATATATGTCTTATTAGGATGTGCAACCATCCTAGACACCCTAAACTTAACTTAACGTATGTATAGTATTAATATGTGCAACCATCCAATATACCCTAAACATAACTAACGTATGTATAGTATTAATATGTGCAACCATCCAATATACCCTAAACATAACTAACGTATGTATAGTATTAATATGTGCGACCATCCAATATACCCTAAACATAACTAACGTATGTATAGTATTAATATGTGCAACCATCTGAGACACCCTAAACTTAACTTAACGTATGTATAGTATTAATATGTGCAGCCATCCCATATATCCCAAACATAACTTAATGTATGTTTAGTATTAATATGTGCAACCATCCGAGACATCCTAAACATAACTTAAAATTCAAAACATATTATTTATCGATTTTTTTACAACCATCTCATTTAAAAATTGTTAGGGTAGATATTTATTTAAAAGCGTTGTAAGCACACTCCGCCATAATTCCTGCCGAAATCTACAAAAAGGGTGGACCTGCACTGACGAAAAAAGCTATTCCAGATAATCTGGCAGGCGGAAACTGTACCACCATCAGCGAGCTTCTATTTGCATACGATTGTGCTCTAGACGGTGCCCCAGAAACTGCGATACAACACAGCGATGATATCTCCTTGAGGCAACCAACAAAGTTGGCCTCACAATCAAAACAAAAGAAAACTGAAGTGATGTATCAGACGTTCCCAGTAAGCACTACGCTGAACCCAGCATCACTATCAGCGGAAAGCATCAAAACGCGATGGGTAAATTTACCTACTTGGGCAGCACCCTCTCCAGATCTGTCTTCATGGATAACGAAAAGGATGCCACACTCGCAAAAGCTAGTGCAATATCTGAAGGACGCCAGACTGGCAAAAGCTAGTGCAATATCTGAAGGACGCCAGACTGGCAAAAGCTAGTGCAATATCTGAAGGACGCCAGACTCGCAAAAGCTAGTACAACATCTGTCAGACTCCGCAGCACCACGGATGTTAAACGTGGAAAGTCTACCAGCGTCACGTTACGAAGAAAAAACTTTAACACAACCTGCCTCAGGAAACTTCTCGGCATCAGTTGGCCAGACAAAATGCCTAACACGGAGGTCCTCATCTTCACCACCCTGCTGTAGTCTCAACTCCGTTGAACGGGACACGTAGCCAGTATGGAAGACAACCGGCTCCCTAAACATCTTTTCTTCGGTGAAATCAAGCTAGGCAAGCGCCCCGTAGTAGGTCAAAGAAAGTGTAACAAAGACACACTGAAATCGGTACTAGAGGCTTTCAGCATCAACCCAATTTAATGGGTTCAGACAGCCCAGGACAGAGCCAGGGTCAGCTGTCAAGAAAAGGGCTCAATCTCATGAAACCAGAAGGATTGCGACAGCTGAGACACGCAGGCTCGCCCGAAAAAGCAAACTCAGACCACCGACTACAGCAACGATCCCCTGCCTGCAGTGCCAGCGACTATACCGAGCACGAATGGCACTAGCAGGCCACCTACTAACTCAGCGTAACCTACCCCTCCAACCAGATGACTAGGCGGTCCTCGTCGATCTTGACTAACAACAATCCACACTGCGTTCATGACTCACATTCTGTGGCGCATTAAATATTTTCAACACTAAGTTAACTATTTAGTTTTACAATGACACTGTCATTTATAATCATTGTGATTTGTGCTTGGCTTATTTTAATCAATTCTGTTTGATCAATAATTTATTTATTTAAAGTGTTTTTATAAATCAAAGAGGCAATTGTGTACTAATTTTGTTTTCAAAATTTTTTCTGATTATGATTCCTTACAGACCTTACATACAAAGCTGACGGATCTACTTTATAACCAAACCTTACAGATGAACTTTGCAACTAAACCTGAGATAACTTTACAGTCCTACCTCACAAACCAACCTAACAAACCAACCTCACAGACCAACCTCACAGTCCAACCTCACAAACCAACCTCACAGTCCAACCTCACAGACCAACCTCACAGTCCAACCTCAAAGACCAACCTCACAGCCCATCTCATAGTCCAACCTCACAAACCAACCTCACAGTCCAACCTCACAGACCAGACCAACCTCACAGACCAACCTAACAGACCAACCTCACAGACCAACCTCACAGACTAACCTCACAGACCAACCTTACAGACCAACCTCACACACCAACCTCACAGATAAATTTTACGAAACAACCAGACATTGACATATCAACCTCACATACGAACTTTAGAGATCAACCTTATAGACCAACCTGACAGACCAACCAATTTATGCGTGCCCATTATGGCAACCATTTCTCTTTACTTGGCCAACACAAATTATTGGTCATCTCTAAACAGTGATAATTTTTAAAATGTTGAAGACATTTTATATAAATTAGAAAACAAGAAGTTATCTTTCAGAAAATATCTATTTTTTTTATTCATAGGCTTGTTTGCACGACTTTTCCAATTATAAAATTAGAACTTTGACAAAAGATGAGGAAATTATCTTAATTTGTTTTATTTTTGCAATGAATATTATTTTTTTTTCGTCACATATGAAAAAAAATTTGATACTGGATTACAAAAATTTGTTATCTTAATTAATGACCAATTTCTCAGCTAAGCTTTCCTTACATGAAAGAATATCAACATAACGGTATCACAGACTTATATAATACTATGATCTTTTCGAAGTATCCAAGTATAGAATCAGGTGAATAATGGAAAGTAGTTTTGAGAATGTGGACACACTTTGCCAGTGGGACACAACGCCAGCCACTGCAACAAAGAAATAAATTCAGTGATAGTAAAGAAATTAAACATTTTTTTCTATCTTTTGTTCAAACAAAATTTCATGTTACTAGTTACTGTTTATACATCTTCATATTTTAAATTTTGAGTTAGAAAATGGAGACACCAAAATTGCGTTAGTGCTTAACGTGGCCCTAATTAGTGCTAAGGGGGTCTGAAGGTCTTAACGTGGCCCTAATTAGTGCTAAGGGGGTCTGAAGGTCTTAACGGGGCCCTAATTAGTGCTAAGGGGGTCTGAAGGTCTTAACGTGGCCCTAATTAGTGCTAAGTGGGTATGAATGTCTTAACGTGGCCCTAATTAGTGCTAAGGGGGTCTGAAGGTCTTAACGTGGCCCTAATTAGTGCTAAGGGGGTCTGAAGATCTTAACGAGGCCCCAATTAGTGCTAAGGGGGTCTGAAGGTCTTAACGTGGCCCTAATTAGTACTTTAAGGGTCTGAAAGTTTTAACGCGGCCCCAATTAGTGCTTTGGGGGTCTGAAAGTCTATGCGTGGTCCCAATTAGTGCTAGGGGGGTCTGAAAGTCTATACGTGGCCCTAATTACCGAACATAAACTTTTACTTGGAATGAATAATGAGAGAGACTGCAAACAGGTTAGCAAAATATAAAATAAGTTTAAAAAAGTAGTGTTAAACCTGAAAAAAGGAACGCAACAAAACAATGAACGTATCGGCAGGAAGCCTACGTCAGCGAACAAAAAACTTAGCTTATAAGTAGTATCCGTGGGCAGCAAATGAATTTGACAATACGGATACTGCTATGATTCGTTGTTTTGTTGCATTCTTTTTTCTCAGGTTTAACCCTACTTCGTTTTAATTATTTTATACTTTGAATGGAGGGTAAAAAACAAATCCCTTAGTCGGGACCATCAAATCTTTATTGTAAAGCAATTGTGTCTGTGTAAGTATTGGTTGTATCGCATTGTTGGGTACAATTGGTAGTATCGTATTGGGTACAATTGGTAGTATCGTATTGCTGGGTACAATTGGCAGTATCAGATTGTTGTGTAGAATTTGTAGTATCAGGTTGTTGGGGACAAGTTTAAAGTTTCGTTTATTTTTAAATTGTTAATAATCTTTTTGCTCTGTCCTCTAGAGTTTTTTGGTCGCATTTTATTTGGTTTGGCGTAATTAAGACTCAATTTGGTCAAGTTTCTAGGTAGACTTGTATTGTAGCATTAATTCAAGTCTTTTAAATTGATTGATATTTATAATATAATGGTAACACTTCATTTTCTAGTCTCTTAGATTATTTGAAAAGATCAAATAACGCACATTTCTTTATAGACTTTATTTAAAACTTCCAAACAATTTTTTAAAACAAATTATTAGAAAAAAAAATTAAGCACATGAAATAGATGAACATGTAATAGATGAACATGTAATAGATGAACATGTAATAGATGAACATGTAATAGATGAACATGTAATAGATGAACATGTAATAGATGAACATGTAATAGATGAACATGTAATAGATGAACATGTAATAGATGAACATGTAATAGATGAACATGTAATAGATGAACATGTAATAGATGAACATGTAATAGATGAACATGTAATAGATGAACATGTAATAGATGAACATGTAATAGATGAACATGTAATAGATGAACATGTAATAGATGAACATGTAAAGGTGAACATGTAAAGGTGAACATGTAAAGGTGAACATGTAAAGGTGAACATGTAAAGGTGAACATGTAAAGGTGAACATGTAAAGGTGAACATGTAAAGGTGAACATGTAAAGGTGAACATGTAAAGGTGAACATGTAAAGGTGAACATGTAAAGGTGAACATGTAAAGGTGAACATGTAAAGGTGAACATGTAAAGGTGAACATGTAAAGGTGAACATGTAAAGGTGAACATGTAAGGGTGAACATGTAAGGGTGAACATGTAAGGGTGAACATGTAAGGGTGAACATGTAAGGGTGAACATGTAAGGGTGAACATGTAAGGGTGAACATGTAAGGGTGAACATGTAAGGGTGAACATGTAAGGGTGAACATGTAAGGGTGAACATGTAAGGGTGAACATGTAAGGGTGAACATGTAAGGGTGAACATGTAAGGGTGAACATGTAAGGGTGAACATGTAAGGGTGAACATGTAAGGGTGAACATGTAAGGGTGAACATGTAAAGGTGAACATGTTAAAATGAACATGTTAAAATGAACGTGTTAAAATGAACTTATTAAAATGAACATGTTAAAATGAACATGTTAAAATTAACATGTTAAAATTAACATGTTAAAATGTATATATACACATGTACAAGCCGGAATATTATTATAAATCAATGTCTAAAAGTTTTACGAAATCTAATAAAACAATTTCGTTGACTAGAAAAGATAGTTTTATTATTGACAACAAATTTAAAAATCTCAGCCATTTAATGATGCGATGACAAGCCAACTCGTGTGTCTTGTTGCTAAGATTTTTAACATAAATTAGTCACCATTTGATAAAAACATCATTGGTTAAAAGAATATTTCGTTATGAGCATCCTTGGTCAAGATCATCTTTGGTTAAAATCATCTTTAGTTAAAATCATCTTTGGTTAAGATCATCTTTGGTTAAGATCATCTTTGGTTAAGATCATCTTTGGTTAAGATCATCTTTGGTTAAGATCATCTTTGGTTAAGATCATCTTTGGTTAAGATCATCTTTGGTTAAGATCATCTTTGGTTAGGAGAATCTTGGTTAATGAGAATCTTGGTTAATGAGAATCTTTGGTGAATAGCATCGTTGGTTAAGAGCATCGTTGGTTAAGAGCATCATTGGTTAAGAGCATCATTGGTTAAGAGCATCATTGGTTAAGAGCATCATTGGTTAAGAGCATCATTGGTTAAGAGCATCATTGGTTAAGAGCCCCTCTGGTTAATTAGGAGCATCTCTGGTTTTGAGCATCTCTGGTAAATTCTTTGGTCAAGAGTTTATTTCTTTGGCTTCTTCCATGTGATACACGAGTAAATATGTGGTAGTACAGACAAAGTTGGAGTACAGACAAAGTGGTACTACAGACAAAGTGGTAGTACTGACAAAGTGGTAGTACAGACAAAGTGGTAGTACAGACAAAGTGGTAGCACAGACATAGTGGTAGCACAGACATAGTGGTAGCACAGACATAGTGGTAGCACAGACATAGTGGTAGCACAGACATAGTGGTAGCACAGAATAGTGGTAGTACAGAATAGTGGTAGTACAGAATAGTGGTAGTACAGAATAGTGGTAGTACAGAATAGTGGTAGTACAGACATAGTGGTAGTACAGACATAGTGGTAGTACAGACATAGTGGTAGTACAGACATAGTGGTAGTACAGACATAGTGGTAGTACAGACATAGTGGTAGTACAGACATAGTGGTAGTACAGACATAGTGGTAGTACAGACATAGTGGTAGTACAGACATAGTGGTAGTACAGACATAGTGGTAGTACAGACATAGTGGTAGTACAGACATAGTGGTAGTACAGACCTAGTGGTAGTACACATAGCGGCTGCTGGATCGTTATTCAGTCCATGAGTAGTCTACATGTCGATCGATTACAGGGTAGATCTGACGTCCCTTCCTCATTCGGAGACTCAAGATGAGATCTCATTTCTCGATATGTGCTCCTTCGGCTACGTCTGGAGCTCTTACCACATGTCTTGTTGGCATCTCGTTCTCCGGCTCTTTCAACATTTTCAGATTCCGTCTTTGACGTCATGGGAGGATGGTCGACCGGGCTTGTCCTGCTTCCACTTTGCCTCTCACCCAGCTGTTCGTGTTCGAAAGAGGGATGGTCACCACCGGTCGCCCCATGAGCGCTGACTATAGCAACCATTTCCAAGTCCTGGCTTTGATTGCTGCTATCTTCGAAAGTCGTCCTCACATCTTCACTGCACTCTGTTCCATTTGTCGGTGGCCTCAGCCCCGTACCGGCTAATTCGTTGTCCATCACTAAGACCAGATCTATTTTAGGAGGAGGGCTTTTGGCCGTGGTGTCAGAGATGTTCAAAGCCGGATCCAGTTTCTCAAAATCGATGTCTTCCAGGTGCCACCTTTGGCTAAACGTATCGATCTTTTCACGCAGCTGTGCCAGGAACCTGGAATTAAAAGAAACGGAGAAATTATAACTTTTAAATGACAATGTTTAAGAACAGGACGCCATGAAACAACACCTGAAACAAAGTTTCTCGTGTAAATCCATTAAAAAATCCTGTCCAGCGAGAGGCAGGGAATCAATCCATTGATCGTGGGCCCTCAAAATATAGAAGAAGACAAAGAAAACTTAAAACCATGCATTCAAATATTCTAATGTCCCATCCGCTTTTACACAGCTGATTTACACCAATAATTTCAGAAAAAAAAAAAAAGAAAATATTACGCGCAAAACCCACGAGATATATTTAAGAAGCTCATTTAGGGCAGTTATATCGAATTTATTTCATAAAATCAGTGGCATCTGGTAGAGTTAAAACTGATTTATTTTTTTTTTTTGTGTTGTTGGGGGGGGGGGGGGGTTGATGTTGCGGCTTTAAAAAAATTGATAGAATGTGTTGTCATCGCAACGAGTCTATGAGCCACATTTCAGCTCGATTAGTTGACGGAGTAGTCGTTCAATTACCCTTCCGAAAATGTTCCCGCAAATCCAAAAAGAAACAAAAAACCAATGTAAATTCAAAGTGTTAAAAATAGTCTTTTAGTTAACTAATTATAGCCTTTCTATATTTTATGCATATTTTTCTTGTGTCATCCTCTTGTACCCATACTTTCCACAGTCGTGTGACCAACGGGAGGTCAATGTGGAACAAAAAACAAAAATACTCAGATAACACTGGGTCACGTGATTCAGTATGTTTTGGTTAAAAATGGGTAATTTATTTTGTCTTGGTGGAATTTAATTTCATGAGAAAATTGTCTAACTTCATTATTTACAAATAAACTAAAATAAAACAAGTCATTTGTCATTGGGGATTAATATGGCATAAACATCTGACTACCAGAAGGTTTATTAACACCAACATTATATCCTACCGTATCTGACTACCTGAAGTTTTAATAACACCAACATTATATCCTACCGTTATCTGACTACCAGAAGTTTTAATAACACCAACATTATATCCTACCGTATCTGACTACCAGAAGTTTTAGTAACACCAACATTATATCCTACCGTATCTGACTACCAGAAGTTTTAATAACACCAACATTATATCCTACCGTATCTGACTACCTGAAGTTTTAATAACACCAACATTATATCCTACCGTATCTGACTACCAGAAGTTTTAATAACACCAACATTATATCCTACTGTATCTGACTACCAGAAGTTTTAATAACACCAACATTATATCCTACCGTATCTGACTACCAGAAGTTTTAATAACACCAACATTATATCCTACTGTATCTGACTACCAGAAGTTTTACTAACACCAACATTATATCCATACCTAAAATTGGAGTCATTGACGCTCTCAGGCTTTGAGTCATCCAAGAAAACACTCCTAATGATGAGAGGCACCAGGCCGGACGCCAAGGTTACGAAGAGTTGATTGGTCGGTGAGATGTAGTAGATACTTCCGTACGCCATGATGACCAGGAACACAAAGAGAATGAAAGCTCCAATTTTCATGAACTCCACAGTTGCCTGTGTACACGTGGAGAAATTAGTTTTAAACTTCGCAAGTAACCTACAGTACTCGTCATTAAACAGCAATGTGGAAGATTTATGTGAACATAAATTCTATTTTAGCAACTCAAAATCAATGTGTAACAGTCTGATCATTTTACGACTTACTCAGATACCACATTTTGCCTTTACCAGATTAAATTTTATTTTGATTTCATGACATTGGCTAATCTTAGTGCTGTTGCGATTCTTGAATTTTTCACTCATGGAAAAGCTACACAGTATTAACTTCGTCATGAAATAAATAGACTGACCTCTTGAATTCAAATGCCAAAATGTGTTTTAAAACAGTAGCACTTGAAAGTTTTGTTTATGAACATGTCCTGAGAAATGTTCAGTTACTATACCAACATGGATAACAAGTCTTAAAGTTTCACAAAATTATTCTTAAAGAATTTTTTTTCTCCCTTGAATCAAGTAAAGAGTGAATTAGATTTTGAAAACATTAGCGCTATTATACAACTTACGATTTGAAATTATTTTTTATTTGATCATCTTGAAATTATAATTAATAGAAATATTGACAGTTTAATACCATTATCCTTAGTCAAAGTTATGTGAAATGTTTAGCACATGAACTATAACAAAAGGCGTGCTTAATACATTCTTTCAAATTATTGGGATACTGTTAACATTGTCACTAGAGCATAAGGCTTGTCAATATTATTTTAAGTGTAGTGAGAATTGCGATAATATCTTAATTATATTGAGAGCATGCAGCTCTGAATTGAGCAGCTAGACAAAACCATTGTTTACATGTGACGTGGCTGGTGGTTATAACTTGTGCAGCATCTTTTCCCATATGATGGTCTAGTTCTTGGGCAGTATGCCTGATCCAGTCTTCATTGTATCTCTCAGGTGCTCCAAGTCTAATCTCTGCATATATTTAAACTGGCATTGCCACTAAGATATCTGGGACCAATCTGATCTCAGATAGAATAAAAGCTTGATGGGTCCTACTCTCCCCCACCCCCCCCCCACATGTTTTGAAACCTCTGACTTAAAGCACACAAACAAGTGACATACTTTGACATAATTCTCCCCCAGGGTCCCAGGCACACCAGCACAGTCGATAGTTGCACAGTCAAACAAGAATAGAATAAAAGCTTTATGGGGCCCACCCTCCCCCCCCCCCCCCCCACATGTTTTGAAACCTCTGACTTAAAGCACACAAACAAGTGACATACTTTGACATAATTCTCCCCCAGGGTCCCAGGCACACCAGCACAGTCGATAGTTGCACAGTCAAACAAGAATTTCTTGGATATGTGTAGGAAATCATCCTTGCTCAAGAAGACGAATGGCTGCCTGAGACGGATTATCAGCTGTTCGTTTTTTACCTCAAACATTCTCTTGGTCTTTTTGATGGTTTCATCTCTGATAAAGGGCAGATTGAGTAACACGTCTCCAGGTTCTGAAACTTAGAAATACGATAAATAAATAACGTTAATGATTTAAACACAAGTTATTCTAAATAAATCTTTGAGCGGTAAGAGCATATTTGATGGCGTTGTGATCCATAGCGGGGTTTTCTTTTCTATCACTAGCTTTGAAAAAGACCACTTTTATTAGACTTTGTATCTGTTTCAACTAAAAGCAATGATCAGCAAGGTGGTAAAATATAACTCGGGTTCCTTTATAGTAGAATATAAATAAAGTAATTTTATAGCTTATAAATATTAAAATAAATAGAACCCTATTTTAAATTATTAATTTAAGGGGGCTTTAAGTGATGGGATGGGGGGGGGGGCGTGGAATTGTGTGGTGTGTAAGCGTAAGGTACATACATTTATGTTTACGCTCTGCAAGAATTATCCTGAAATTCGGACAGTCCATGAATAGACCTTCTGTACTCAAAGACAGTCCACAAAAACACCTTCTGTACTCAAGACTGTCCACAAAAACACCTTCTGTACTCAAGACAGTCCACAAGAACACCTCCTGTACTCAAGACAGTCCACAAAAACACCTTCTGTACTAAAGACAGTCCACAAAAACACCTTCTGTACTAAAGAAAGTCCACAAAAATACCTTCTGTACTCAAGAGAGTCCACAAAAACACCTGTACTCAAGAGAGTCCACAAAAACACCTGTACTCAAGACAGTCCACAAAAACACCTTCTGTACTCAAGACAGTCCACAAAAACACCTCCTGTACTCAAGACAGTCCACAAAAACACCTTCTGTACTCAAGACAGTCCACAAAAACACCTTCTGTACTCACGACAGTCCACAAAAACACCTTCTGTACTCAAGACAGTCCACAAAAACACCTTCTGTACTCAAGACAGTCCACAAAAATACCTTCTGTACTCAAGACAGTCCACAAAAACACCTGTACTCAAGACAGTCCACAAAAACACCTTCTGTACTAAAGACAGTCCACAAAAACACCTTCTGTACTCAAGACAGTCCACAAAAACACCTTCTGTACTCAAGACAGTCCACAAAAACACCTTCTGTACTCAAGACAGCCCACAAAAACACCTGTACTCAAGACAGTCCACAAAAACACCTGTACTCGAGACAGTCCACAAAAACACCTGTACTCAAGACAGTCCACAAAAACACCTGTACTCAAGACAGTCCACAAAAACACCTGTACTCAAGACAGTCCACAAAAACACCTGTACTCAAGACAGTCCACAAAAGTACTCAAGACAGTCCACAAAAACACCTGTACTCAAGACAGTCCAGAAAAACTCCTCCTGTACTCAGTCCAAAATAGACTAAGTGTACTATAAAAACCTTAACCAAAATTGTTCATGATTTAGCTTTGTATTTTTCTTAAATAACTGGCGTATATAAAAGCGTAATTATTAGCCTGGTGACAACGCCTAACTGAATGACATTGGCGTATTAAAAAGGGGGGGGGGGGTTTAAAGCTCGAGTGGGAATGTATAAAAATATATAATAATGTGGGTGGGGGGGTCGAGTTTAAAAAAAAATTGTGGGTAATAGAAACGATTACACCATAAACCATTTAGTCAAAACTTACGATGTGATTCTCCTGAAACAACGTCAGTCACATTAGAACTGGGGGCATCGACCACATCCTCTGAGGTCATCTGAAACATTGTATTTTTCTGTTCCTGATCTGACTTTAAACATTCCTTCCTGACGTCATTAGACATTTTGCTCTTGCTGATGATGCTAATGAGAGTTGACAGGAAGTCGTCAAACTTCTTCCCCACTTTACCATAGGAGTCCCGGATGTAGATAAATAGGAGCAGGACAACCGGAAGAATCCTGTAAATGAGGTCAGCCTCCACCACGATCGTCACTATGATCATGGCCACGATGTGGACCAGAAAGTTGGCGCCTATGGTCAGCACCACCACCGCCACGATGGACGTTAAGAAAAACCAGAGCAGCTCACATCGACTGTACAGCCTGACCTTGTCCAACGGCCGATGTAAGAGGCTCCTGTGGCGAACTTTGATTTTCTTGTACATCTTAACCATCACCCTGCACATCGGGCTGTTCCAGATGAATAAAGCAAGAAGGGCAACTGGAATGATCAAGGTCCCAATGATCCACACGGGGAGTATAACAATGCCATATCTCCTTATAGGTCCACAAAGTGCCTTTAAGATGTCTTGCGCTCTCAATAAACGTCGCCTGAGGCTGTAGTGCTTGTCAAAGCTCAATATGTCAGCGTACAAGATGCTGATTTTGTTATTCGTTGCTCGGTCCAAAATAAGTATGAAACCAAGTAGGACGTACATCGTTGCAATAACACCAACGAGGGCTTTGCCGAAGTAGGGACCGGCGTAGAAATTAAAGTGTGATTTGAGACCTCTCTGGTTGTAGGCCTTGATCAGTTTCTGGTAATACAAATCGTCTGCAGATATAGCGTACATAAATGGTAGGCTGGGTAGAGCGAGAACTGCCATTGTGACTATTGTTCTAAATGCTTTTAGCCACGAACCCCACGGTGGACAACGATGACAGCAATAGATCCCACACGCCGGGGTCCTGCAGCATTCTTCAAGGGGAGCACTGTTCCGAAGCTGAGGATAATATTTTATGATATTTTGTTGATTTTTCTGTGCATGAAACTTGAAATAATTTTTAAAAGAAAACGAAATGAATATCAAGCTGCGCCGACCAAAGTATTAAAAGAAATGAAAATTGTATTTATTTTAAAAAGAAAAAACATTAACGCTAATGCAAATATCCCGGGACTAAAAGCAAAAGATCAAATGGTTTCATGTCAATTGTTCTGTCAAAATGTCTAAAGGAGTGGAGATAGAATATGTGTAGTGTATTCTTCAGGTTTCTTTCTTTACCTTGCAACGAATGAAAGCATTGAAAAAGTATCTCCTGGTTTGGACAGTCCGGCAGCCTTCTACAAACAACTTGTACATTGAAATGTGAAAGTCCGCCCGCTTGACGTGACCAGTGTAGACATTGTCAGGCTGAAGTTCTGAAAGTTTGGACGCTAGCGATGGCATCTTTGTCCAAATCTTTGGCTGGACTATCTGAGCTGTGGCCTCATCACTGTTGGAAAATGATACAGGTAACAGGTTTGGAGAGTGGTGTATGGAGATATGGTGTATTGGGGAATGGTGTATTGGGGAATGGTGAATTGGGGAATGGTGAATTGGGGAATGGTGAATTGGGGAGTGGTGTATTGGAGAGTGGTGTATTGGAGAGTGGTGTATTGGAGAGTGGTGTATTGGAGAGTGGTGTATTGGAGAGTGGTGTATTGGAGAGTGGTGTATTGGAGAGTGGTGTATTGGAGAGTGGTGTATTGGAGAGTGGTGAGTGGTGTATTGGAGAGTGGTGTATTGGAGAGTGGTGTATTGGAGAGTGGTGTATTGGAGAGTGGTGTATTGGAGAGTGGTGTATTGGAGAGTGGTGTATTGGAGAGTGGTGTATTGGAGAGTGGTATTTTGGAGAGTGGTATTTTGGAGAGTGGTATTTTGGAGAGTGGTGTATTGGAGAGTGGTGTATTGGAGAGTGGTGTATTGGAGAGTGGTGTATTGGAGAGTGGTGTATTGGAGTGGTATTTTGGAGAGTGGTGTATTGGAGAGTGGTGTATTGGAAGTGGTGTATTGGAGAGTGGTGTATTGGAGAGTGGTTTATTGGAGAGAAATGGGAGGGTGATTTATTGGGAGAGTTATTTATTAGAGAGTGGTTTATTGTAGAGTGCAAAACTCATGTAAGCTGTCCTAGTGATTTCCTTTGTTTTATTATTGTCTCATCTACATAATGACCCTGGCATACACAATGACCTTGTTTTTTTTAATGACATTGGTATACACAATGACCTTGATAAATAGCTATCCCACGGAATACTCCATTTCAGATAGATCTCAAACCATCGACACAATTCAGTTATTCATTTTATTTTCAGCTCGCTTCCGATCAATACAATTGTTGAGCTGTTTTTCTAGATGATGGTCACATACCCCCGTCCTTCTTTGTTTCCCCACTGATGGCCGTTTCATTACTTCCCTGGTCGTCATAGCCTAACCCCCCAACAGCCACCCCCCCCTTTTGTTTTTTTACACAATTATTGACTTACTTGTATTTCTCGGCTTGTCGAGTGATAACCACGTTAATCTTGAGATCTTTTGGTGATTCGCAGCTATACGTGTCATCTCTGGTGGTATAAGGTAAGGGAGTTGCACGTAAGAGAGTTTCACGTAAGAGAGATTCACGTAAGAGAGATTCACGGAAGAGAGTTTCACGTTTCATAACTAGTATATAACTTTAAATAAAAAAGTAATCTTAATTGAGTTACGTTATTGAAAAGTTGAATTAAAAATACAATTTTATTATTAATTTCAGACATGAGTTTCTACAAAAAACTTAAACGATGGTGAATGGATTTTTTTAAAACAATATTTTTACAAACATGAAGTATCTTAAAATAGTATGCTACTGAAAACAACTTAAAGTAGTTTGAAATGCGTGAAAAAAACAAGAACAATATCATTTGGTTGTTAACTACTTGAAAACAAATCAATATTGAATGTAATGGTACCTGCAACCCTTGGGTATAAACACGGGAATGTACAGGAATGTAATGGTACCTGTATCCCTGGGTATAAACACGGGAATGTATAGGAATGTAATGGTACCTGTATCCCTGGGGTATAAAGACGGGAATGTACAGGAACAGTAGCAGGGTCAGTACCACCACGAAGGCGTCCAGTAACAGCACCCACGTATTGTAAGAGACGTCCTTGCAGTAGAGTTTTTTGTCCAAGTCTAAACCACAGCATCTGGAACATGAAGTACAATGTCGGCAGTGGTAAGATACCGTACAGAGAAATAAATAGATAAGTTTTAAAACATTTATTTTAAATATAACGTCTTTAAAAGATACTCGGAAATAGATGCAGATATGTAGAATCATAGACGGAAAGAAAGAAAGATAGAATGGGAGGAAGAAAGGAAGGAAGGAAGGAAGAAAGGATGGGTGTCAAAAATGCTTGAATGGCAGGAAATAATGAAACAAATTAAGGAAGTGAAAGAGTGGAGATGTGAGAAGAAAGGAAGATAGGCGGAGTGGACATCAGGAGTGGACATCAGGAGTGGACATCAGGAGTGGACATAAGGAGTGGACATCAGGAGTGGACATCAGGAGTGGACATCAGGAGTGGACATCGGGAGTGAAGTGCAGGGTGTAGAAGAAGGAAATAATGAAACAAATTAAGGAAGTGAAAGAGTGGAGATGTGAGAAGAAAGGAAGGTAGGCGGAGTGGACATCAGGAGTGGACATCAGGAGTGGACATCAGGAGTGGACATCGGGAGTGGACATCAGGAGTGGACATCAGGAGTGGACATCAGGAGTGGACATCAGGAGTGGACATCAGGAGTGGACATCAGGAGTGGACATCAGGAGTGGACATCAGGAGTGGACATCAGGAGTGGACATC